>JACEFZ010015942.1:20000-30000 GCA_014155875.1 Cepaea nemoralis
AAGATGGAAAACATACTGACACATAATACATTACAATACATACATAATAGAAAAACATGTTAATTCACACAAGAAAAACGAGTAATGAAGTGCTGTGAAATACCTGTACTTTTTTATGTATGTGAGACGTGGACAATGAGCAGACTAGAAGAAATACATCTAATGGCAGAAGTCAACCTATTCAAGATGTTTGGGCGCATTTAAAAAAAACACAAAACACACACACAACAACTACATCAACAACAACAACAACAACAACAACAACAACAACAACAACAACAACAACAACAACAACAACAACAACAACAACAACAACAATAACAACAACAACAACAATAACAACAACAACAACAACAGAAATGAAGAAATCAGGACTAAAATAGGAGTTATAGCAGTGCTAGACTTCATCAGAAAACAGCAAGTTAATTGGTTTGGCCATATAACTAGATTATCAACAAACAGTATACCACAACAAGCAATGATGAATAGACCAAACAGAAGCAGAGGAAGAGGCTAGCCATGTAAACGATGGACAGAGGGAATTACAAAATCCGTGGCAATCTCGATATATGAAGCCCATAAACGGGCACTCTCCCGCTGTTTATGCTGCACCCCGATACCGCTAGGTAAAAGAGGAACCAGATGATATGAGATGATGAGATGAGATGAACATTTAAAAAAAAAGAAGAAATAAACTGTAAAACTTGGTGATAACTTGTAAGATTGAGGGGGAAAGAACAATGGTAAGGCAGACAGGTACATATCTATATATTGTTTTGTCATATGACATAATCGAGACTAAGAACACATAGCTAATCCGCGACTCTGGTGATCGTATGAGATAACAAAACATGTTCCCCACGTTTCTCGGCATGGCACATGATGATGTTGCGAATCACATCTAGCTGGCCAACGTAATGACGTCAGCATTTGTCAACAAATTCAGGGATTTGTTGTTCACTTCATGACCCTATCGATGACGTTTGTTCAACAAGTACCGGCTTAATCAAGAGAACCAGTAATTCCATGCTGTGCTCCCGCATTTCCCTTATCAACGGAGCTTGTTGAGCAAGTACCGGCCTAATCACGAGAACCAGTCGTTCCAGCTTGTTCACGACAATGATCTCTTGGGGTTACTGTTGCCAGCTCAGTAAAAATGCACTTGGGATGCCCAGTTTCTATTCTGGGCTGCTGTTATATGTAATTACCCTCTTTAAAGTAATAATTGCTCGGTGAACTTTTAAGGACGCTGTTTCATTTCTGTAGTAATACAAAGCGATATAATTTGGACAGTGGGGTTTGGGGTGGGGGGGGGGTGCTTTGAGGCAAATGGACTAGCGTGATACATATCTTAACACATGTTGATAGGCATTTGTTGAAAAAAGAGGGAACACGTAGAAAATATATGACACACTGGATAATTCAAAAATCTAAATCAATAGAGACTATACCGGGATTTCAACCCGTATCATGGTTAAAAACAGACATCTCAGCAAAGTGACCAAATAAGCAAACAAATAAACAAAATATTCCTCTATATAATTTAAGAATAAAGGCAAAAGACTGTCATCTGGAAGGATGCTTGCTTGCTTGCTTGTGTTCGTTGGCTTGAGCTCCAACGCGAAGTCCTGTATGTCGGATGAAGGCATCTTGTTGTCCAACATCAGTGTGATGTCATACAGGATCTGAGGTTTGCGTGAGTATCCGTTGTCCCATGTCTGGCTTATTGGTGTACAGACTGGTTGTTCCTCGCCGTACAGGCAGACACTCTCCGACTTCGGAGGAATCGGCGATCCTATTGACTTTAGCCAGGACCCCGAAGGGACCTGTTGCCCAGGACGCTCGACGTGGACGCGTCAATAGGTCTTGGCCAGTATATAACCCGGCCCTGGTGCCTTGGAAACACCTCTGCGTCCCATCTGGAAGGAGGAATAAAGGGCACAATGAGCATAAGAAACGCTGTCATAATCCCGACACGTGTAGGGGATATGTCTGTAGCTCTTGTAATATTATTATTTTGCGAGGCACAGTAGATAAGAGTAATAAGTAGAGGGGGGCTGCGTGGTCTCGAGGTATGGTGTCCGCCTCGAGTGCTGGAGGTCCCGGGTTCAAGCCCCGGTGAAGACCGGGATTTTTTTCTCGTGGACTTCTAGTAATAAAATTGCCCCTGGTCTCTGGGTAGTGAGATCGTTGTATTGTTGCGCACGTAAAATATCCCTTGGCAGTTAGAAATTGAATAAGAGTAGCCTAACGGCTACCCAAAGTATTTCAGGATCCTCGCCGGAGCTACGGAGTTCGTGCACTGAGCTGAGTTTCTCCAGACTCAGGTTTGAGTTAGGAGAAGAGCGGAGCACTTATGAGTTACACCCGTGTGCCGTGATGTTGATCCATCGACTAAACTAAACTAAACTAAGTAGATAAGAACAGAAAAAGGAGGAGGAGGAGGAAGAGGAAGAAGAAGAGGAGGAAGAAGAAGAGGAAGAAGAAGAAGCATCTTGTTGCACTTATTAGCATGTAGTGATTTTTTAGTGTAGTGTCTTAATATATCATGGGTGTATTCGATGCATGAATTCACCAATAAAATGGCATTCCGTATCAAGACGATACGTTTAGAAACTTCAGAGACTCAGCCATATCTATACCAAGTCACGTATGTACGTATAGTTAGCTTATCGGTGCAGATTGAGTTAAACATATCTGGCAAGCAAAAGTTAACACAGCACGGGGAAACTTGTTCTTCAAGAAGTTGCACTGCTTGCTGGTAACATTCTTCTCGCAACGAGAACATGATTTGTCTACTCAACACAGTCAGACACTTTTCATTGACCATGAATGTTCAGGCGATGGAGTATATTCTAAAAGAGATTTTTGTTCTCTAATCTGTGTTGGGTATTTCTTCACTGCAAATCTTTAACAAGTTTCTTTGATAACAAGCAAGTATAAACATTTCATTTATCCATAATATACCCAATTAAGCTTAGAAGAAGCGCTGAATCGCTTTGTTAGAATCTTACACGCGGATTTAATGAAATACGTGTCAGTGCACAACAAGGATACAGACTATTAACTGTTACAATTGCATCTTCATGTAGTGTTTTTAATATAGTTGTATGGGTGTGCGCTTGTTGTTTTTGTCCTCAAACAGGCTTTGGCCACAAATTTCATTTTGTTACTTGTGGTCGTGTTCTTGTAAAGCTTACCGTTTACTTTTTGTGTTGTGGTGGTTCAATCAAAGTAAGCATAGACAGTCAAGATTGTTTAGCACGCTATCAGAAGACATAAACATGAACACTTAGTAATAACATGACGGGGACAGATCAAGGGGAAGGCTTGAGATCATCACATATGGTGCAGTGAGTTCTGCTTGCTTGCTTGTTTGTGTTCGTTGGCTTGAGCTCCAACGCGAAGTCCTGTATGTCAGATGAAGGCATCCTGTTGTCCAACATCAGTGTGATGTCATACCGAACTGAGGTTTGCGTGAATATCCGTTGTCCCATGTCTGGCTTATTGGTGTGCAGACTGGTGGTTCCTCGCCGTACAGACAGACAATCTCCGACTTCGGAGGAATCGGCGATCCTACTGACTTTAGCCAGGATCCAGAAAGGACCTGTTGCCCGGGACGCTCGACGAGGACGCATCAATAGGTCTTGGCCAGTATATAACCCGGCCCTGGTGCCTTGGAAACACCTCTGCGTCCCCAGTGAGTTCTTGAGCTGATGGCATACGGTATAGTGATTTCTTGAGTTAATGTCAATTGGTATATTGTGTTCTTGAGGTAATGTCATACGGTATAGTGAGATACAAAACTTGGACAGGCAATATTTTCAAATACTGCACAACCATTAAAAATACACCCTGTACCGTATTATATTATATTTTATAGAAAGGATTTGTTGTCCTTAAGAATGCCACAAGCAGAGCATACATCCGTGCCACAATGGGTGAAAGCACTGGACCAAAACCTGACTCACTCATCCAATCCTGCAGAGTGGAATAAAGGGATAGCCGGAACCTACGAGAGCTCTATTGTGGTGAGTTATTCTTGACACCTGCATATATAAAATCATCATGATCATCATTGTCTGGTTTTGTGTGTGTGTGTGATGAATTTCACAAGAACTCAAAGTCTCCGACTAGATTTTAAAACTATGACATGCAACAAAGCCGTTGTTTTTATTTATCTTCTTGTTGTCATTGCATCTGTTTCCATTACGTCTGCCAGTTGTCACTGAGTTTTACGTCTCTCTGCATAATGTACTTACACATGTGTCGCGTGTTACATCTGATTGTTGCAATAAATTCGCTTTATTCATCTGCACCTCGGGAGGAATGCATCTTATTTGTTTATTAGTCCGTTGTATTCGTTGTATTTTCTTAATTTATCAACAGAAAATTAGGAAGTGTAGGTAAAGAAGAAAGTAAAGGACAATTTACACACCTCAAGGCTCATCGGCATACCGTGTTAATCCCATATTGGTGTAGATCAAGCGGTGCTCGGTGGGTGATGAGGCCAGTACCACACAGGCCACCTTTATTTCCCAAGACATTCTTGGTACCCATTGTAAGCTCCGTCGACCTGAGGGATCAGGTTAATGGTGAAACATCCGAATTCCCCAAGCTGCGGATTGAACCCACGACCTTCTGGTCGGCAGACGAGTTTCTAGCCACTAAGTTAGCGAGGCTCCAGAAGTGTAGGGGAGTTTACAAAATACAGTTACGGAAACCAGAGGGCGTTGATTCGACATACCTTCATCAGAATACACTACAAAAACAAAACAATATACACATGACCGAGATGTCTACATTGTTGCAGAATAAGCAGAATGAATTAACGTATGTGGTACTTAACTCAGAGGTTTCGAATGTCCTACTAAGTAAATTCTAACGGAAGTCAGCTGATATTGTGGGCAGTACGAGGATGCGGGGGTGTGAAGGGGATAAGGGTGGAACGGTTAAGTGAAAACATCAAAGAAAAGCCTAAACGTGAGATAGTGTGGAAAAGTGTAGAAAAAGGAGGAAATATTTTAGAAAATTTGAAATTTGATTTGTGGGATTAACACGTATTGTAGTATTATATTCGTGTTGTCAACATTGAATGAAGCAGTTAAGCATACAAAAGACGCTTTTGAAATGTTAGTAGCTAGAACCGTAGAAAGCTTAGGTGGTTAGAAAAACAATTTAAATAAAAACAAAAAGAAACAAACAAAGAAGCCCCGGAGCAGATCAATATATAAACAATACTGCTGAGAGAAACACGATTAGAAAGATAAAATACTCTCTGAACATCAAATAACTTAAGCACATATATTGTATGAGGTATTGGGTTTCATGTAATCATTGTCAGCTGTATAATCTTTACGTCAACACCCTAACACTAGCATCATGACATACTGCGAAGCATAATGTATATCAAATGGCGTGGCGTTCATATCTTTTCACATATATGGGCCCTTTGTGTTCTGATATGAGTCTATTGATGCTATATATCCCTTCATTCATCCAGTATGGAATATATGTTATATTTTTCTCTGTCTGCCTGTGCCTCTTTTACCGCTAACGTTTCCAGTCGTCACGAGACGGGGACACCAAGAGAAAATAGGGTGGTCATATTGACATCATGCAATGGGGAAACATCGATATCACAAATGTTTGGAAGCACAAGGTTGTGGACAGACATGATCCCTAACGCCACAAGTCATGGGCTATAACAAGGCAAGATTTAGCTTTCAAACAATTCAAAATAGTAAATAACCTTATAGTTATTACTTGTGTCAATTAAAATGTAATTAAATAACACTATGTACTTATTTACGCAGAATCATAAAAAGGGAATGAAGAATAATACTCCAGTTCCATCGTCATCTGATGAACATAGAAACCAGAAGAGCGGAAGCGGATACGACGCCATGTTATATAGGAAGCACAACTCTAATGCAACACACGGCTCCGGAAAAGGAACCAATTCTCTGGGGAATACAAAGCGAAAGAAGACTAGGAGACTGTGTTTATTTCTGGTTTTGCTTCTTCTAGCGCTACTTGTTGCTGCTTTGTTGGGCTGGCTCATGTACTATCTACTTACAAGAGGTAGGAGGCTAATGCATTAGAGTAAGCTAAACAGAAAGACACATGGATAGACAGACACACAAACAGTTATATTGTGAACAGATGGATGCATGAATGCATTGCTGGAAGGATATATTAATGGACAGAAATATAGTCAGAGAGATAGACACGTATGATTGCCGGCACACCGCCAGATAAACATACAGACTGACAGAGAGACAGAACGAACGAACGAACTTTATTTTCAAAGGGTTAAGAATAGGGCACGCAGGTGCGTCAAACATTTTGCCTTTCTATCACTCTCTTTCATACATTACTTCATCTATACATCATTCGAGGCTAACTGAGAACAACAGTAATATAAAAGATATGCATAATAAAGACATTGGGAAAATGCAACAATCACTACTACATTAAAAATGTTTTGCATATCCTTTACATGACATCGCTGTCAACATCAGCATCTTTCAGCTGATTGTTGATTTCTTGGCAAGATTACGCTCAGTAGTTTGCCATTGATTTCTGAGCGGCCGTCTCACATACTCCGTAAGTTACCGACGCGATTCGAACCACTGCTGATTCTCACCGTCGTCACGTTACTTACGAGAGTTTACGAGATTACAAAGAAAAGTCGCTAACCTCTAGGCCAGGAAGCCGGCACTACTACATTACTCACTAATATTCAAGAATGACGTGACGATTGTTATTAGCTATGGGGAACATACTAGTCTACAAAAGGGGATTGGCTGTTTATTATTATTATTATTATTATTATTATTATTATTATTATTATTATTATATTATTATTATTATTATTATTATTAAAGGGGACGGCAATCTGTACTGAGATAGCGTTCGAATAATTGGCGAATATAATTGTAGGGATTGGTGATGTCTTTGATTTCTTGAGGAATATTGTTCCACAGCTGAACTGCTTAGTACGCTAAGCTTGTTTTGTATACGTCTATCCTAGATTTCGGGATGTGTAAGATATTTAGTCGTTTACAATGTCTTGCATTACATTTAAACAATGGCCAAAGGTAATGTGGGTCGCTTTTAAACAAAAAAGTAATGAAAAAAGTAACGAGAGTAAAATAATGAGAGAAAAAATGTTAAAGTAGTGTGGGTCATTTCGATGTAGGATTTTGAGACACAGACAGACATACATACAGACAGACAGACCGACTGACTGAAAGACGTATTGACCTGCCTGCCGACCGACAGACAGAGAGATAATCATAAAATCGACAGTTATATGATTTAACAACATTTTCATCTACAGATGCCGGTGACAGATATCCAGGTACGTGATGTGAGATGTGTCAGATTGTGTGAGAAGTTATTATATGGTTTCAAATGATTGCTTCTCACGCACGCACACACACACACACACACACACACACACACACACACTCATACGCATACACACACACACATACAATACACATACACTGAGCGGTGAAATTGTTTGAAAAACTGCGTGTAATTTTGACAAAATTGATTTCCTGAAATACAATTAAGATGGCACAAAGAAGGAATTAATGATGGGCCAAATACAATAAAGCATACCAATTGGACATATTGGGTTGTTGACATAGTTTGTGTGAAGCATCATTCAGCAGTATTGAGCAAATCCTGATGTATTGTAACTAATTGTGGACAATTAGCAGACACGCAAGGAATCATATGGGGGATGCGGAGATGAGATTTTATAGGAGAATTCTGAGAACACCGTGGACGGACAGAAAGTGCAATGAAGATAATTCACAAAGAGATGTGGTACACGCATCAGAATACGACTATCCGCACTATTTGGGCATGTCATGAGACGGGTAAACTTGAATTATGTCGCCACAACAGAAATGTTGGAGGGGAAGAGAGATAGCGGAAGCCTAACAAAGAAGATTCTGGACAGTTTGACATTATTTCATTGCATGTCGGGACATCTGTATTAGAAATGTATGGTAGCACTCGAGACAGAAGGCTGTGGACAGACATGATCACCAAAGGCACCGGCATGGACTATAAGAAATATCAATTGTGGAACTCTTTGATGCCACTAAGGCAATTTATAAATAAACACACATGTCAAATGCGTCATTTCGCCACTACTTCATTCTTCTACTCTATGAGCGCCAAAAGCCACATGTGTGTTTATTTATGAACTAGAAGAAGAAGAACGAGACATCACCTCACATCGGAAAGCTCTAACCTTGAATATATAGATTACAAAACGATGTACTTATTGTTACGGTTACCATACTTTGCAGCGAATGTGCCACTGCCTAAAGCTAGGAATTGATACACAGAGCTCTGTGATATTGATTAACATTGAGAGTGTTCAAGTGTTAAATTTGTTCTCCCATGTTTCCCGTGGGCATACGCTTGAAGTCTGCAGACTTTAAAATAGCAGAAACGGGTGGAGGACACATTACCATATAGTCTTAATGTCAGCCAGTCCGTACGTGCTGTGTTAAATTATGTCCTTGTTTCAACCTAATAACAGTCTCCGCAGATGTAAAACTTCAGTACGCCAGTAGCAGGTCCGCATGGCCGAATGGATAAGAACGCGTGTTCTTAAACATCCGGTGTGCTGATGCCAAGGTAAGCGGTTCAACCCCTAGACCGGACAGCTAGACTAAAATGTTGACCTTTCGTCCTTGACTTGGGGACGTTAATTACAAGTACCTCTGAAGTCGGAGTGGGTTCGACTTATGGCGAAGGGCACTGCTAATAGGGAAAGCTAACCCATACGCAACATTCAGTCCATCACTACTATAAATAGTGTGTATGGACTAAGCTTGAGGTGAAAGCGAGCGAGCGCAAAGAAAAAAAAGTACGCCAGTACATCGTACTCAATAGTTAAGATTAGGTATGTTAGAATCGTCACTAAGTACCTAACTAGCTAATCAAAATAATCAATCAATCCAACATTCAACTCCAATGTAAGACGACTTGACAGCAAATATAAGCTCTCAAACATGTTAATATACTGGAGTTGTTTTTTAAATCTGGAATTAAACAATATATCTTATAGTTAATTGGAGCTTTGCAAACCGGGTGCAAATAAACATTAGGAAAACAATTCTATTTTAGTGACAACAAAACAAACTACACATTTTACGTTCACAGAGAACCCTTCAAACTCTACATCGATAATATGCCAGTAAAATGCTACTGAATAAAGATCTCTAGGCCCCATAATTGATACCAAAAATGTGTGTGTGTATATATATATATATATATGCGCGACTTTATTCATTGCAAAAACGGGCTGTAGTTTATTTCATAGTAAACACGAACAGACACTTTCAATATTCTGCGAATACCCAAATATTACCACTCCGTACAAGCTTACTTTTCATCACAATCCACACTAATGCTCAAGAATATATCTCAAGGTGCTCCAGGCTACCGTTTGCTGTTTTGTATACATAAATTAAGACACACCGGGAGTCTAAACATACAACATATTCCTAAACCCTTATCAAATGTAATCAAAACATCCTTAGCGTACTCCGTAGCTCAACCATGGAACAATCGCCCATAGGGAATAAAAGATACCATCAACCTACCTGCTCGAATATTATCTCATTACAGACTACATGTCCGCTTTAAAATAAAAAAAATAAAAAAAAAACCAGTACTATGCATTATTCTTTCTATGTTTTACTGTTTATTTCTCTTAGCCTGATTAGAAGTGCCTTCATACTAATTAGTATCGCTTAGTCATCTAAAATAATTTGTGCTCATTTCTATGCGTTTGTGTAGCACCTTCGTATTATTATTATTATTATTATTATTATTATTATTATTATTATTATTATTATTATTTAAGATTAATATAATTAAAGCTGTATGAATCAAATAATATTTGTATTAAGAAAGACAAGACAGCAAAATGTTGGACCTATCAGCCGGCCAAATTACTAAATTT
>JACEFZ010015942.1:35000-74591 GCA_014155875.1 Cepaea nemoralis
GTAAAATGTGTAAGTGTATATGCAGGTATGTTTGTATGTTTTATGCATGTGCATGTGCATGTGCATGTGTCTGTCTGTCTGTCTGTCTGTCTGTCTGTCTGTCTGTCTGTCTGTCTGTCTGTCTGTCTCATAACATGATAATCAATCAATCAGGCACCGTCTCCACCATGAAGGTTTGCTGCAGTAGATTTCCAACACTGTCTGTCTCTCTCTCCCTGACTTTACATTCTGTAAGAATGATGTTCTTCCTTCTCTTGATGTTATCTTCCCACTTATATCGTTGCCTACCTATTGATCGCTTGTCCTCAATCCTTGCCCTCCAGTGTGATTTTTATAAGAGTATTACATCTTTTAGGTGAACTGAATATTTCACTTGCCTCACTTGTATTTCTTTCATCAATTCTCTTTTGATTCCCAGTTTTTCTAGAAAATCTGTAGTTGATTGATTTCGTTTCCATGAAATACGGAACATTCTTCTGTATATCCACAGCTCCATGGCCTCTATTCGACTTTCTAGTTGCTTGTACGACAGGTTTCCCCTCCATACAGTAGTGTTGAATATACGTGACATTTAAAAATGCTCATTTTTAATGTGTTGTTAATCTGTCTAGGTGTTAATATTGATGTCATGCTGCTGAAAGCATTTTTGGCCATTCCTATTCTCTTTTTGATTTCTATTTCACTTCTGCCATCATCTGTAATTACATGTTCAAGATAGGAGACACTTGTTACTTGTTCTAGTATAACTCAGTTTACTGTGATGTTCCTTTGTGATCTGGTCTTTCCTTTCCACTGCTAATTATCATAGTTTTCGTTTTTTGATGTTAATATCTAAGCCACACTTTGCACTATTCCTTTTTACTTGTTCCACTTGATTTTGTAAGTCTTGCTCACTTTCTGTTAGTAACACGGTATCGCCTGCACGCCTAAGATTGTTTATGATTCGTCCATTGATGTTTAGTCCAGGCAGTTCGACTTGTTTAAAATTATTTCTGTGTATAGGTTGAAGAGGCTTGGGGACAACATACAACTCTGCCGTACTCCTCTTTTAATCTCTATGGGCGACAAATAATTATTTCCTCCCCAAACAGACGCCACTTGTTCCCAGTACAAGTTACTACTAATAAGTCTGATGTCCTTTCCGTCTACTCCAATATCTTGAAGGCATGTAATTAGTCGTTCATATTGTATTCTAGTAAACGCTCTTTTTATGTAGAATGTAAAACAAAGATATATATATTTTCTGAAATTATATGTAGTTTTTAAATTAACATCCTGAAACAGATTATTGCTTCTCTGTTGCCGCTGATTTTGCAGAACCCAAATTGTTCTTCAGCCACTTCCCCATCTATTTCATTTTGAATTCTTTCTTGTGTGACCTTAAGTAGTATCTTAGTTATATGGGTCATTAAGCTAATAGTTCTGTAATCCTCTTCGCAATCAAAAGTTCTTGGCGTTTTTGGTAGTGCGATGAAAATGGATGTTTTCAAATCCTCGGGTGTGTACCCAGTAATATATATATATATCGTTACATTATTCTGTGATAGTATCAATGCCAACGCTGGATAAGGATTTTATCCTCTCTGTTGTTATCTTGTCAGGACCTCCAGCGTTTCCTTCTTTCGTCTTTTTATTAGCCTTCTGTTCTACAGCATATAATATGTTTAATATGGTAATATGCAGTGTTTATTTTTTAACATTCACTTGACAATGGTTTTTCTTTCGTACGTGAATGTAACATGCACAATATATAATTGATGAACAAAAGATGAGGGATTGGAAGGGCCGAATGTACGACGGGCCTGTGTGTCCAATTTGTGGCCCTTGAAAATAAAGTTCTTTCTTTCATTCTTTCTCTCCCCCTGCAGTCCAATCCCCCCCCCCCCTCTCTCTCTCTCTCTCTCTCTCTCTCTCGTCTCCTTCTGTCCTCCCCCCTCTCTCTTTCGTCTCATACCTCTCTTCTCCTGTCCTCTTTTTTAAACAATCTTCCTCTTCTCACCAGTCTCATGGGAAATTATCAGACAAGTGTGGAATTATGAAAAGACTTCAGCAACGTAGTATTATAGAAAACTTTTGCGAACACTTGGACACATACAACTTGGCATGAAGATGTCTTGACAGAAGTTAAACAACAAAGAGATCTGGTTACTCACATCAGAAGAAGGCAGCAACATTCTCAGGGAATGTCATCAGAAAAGGAACACAGGAGTAAGGCATGACAAGAGGAAATGCAGGAGGGACAGCTCGAGAGACCGAGATAGAAGTTGCTGGACAGTTTGGCATTATGGTATTGAGGAACATAGGTAACATACATTATTAGCAATACATGAGACAGAATTCTGTGGACAGACATGATCACCAGCGAGACACAGCATGGACTATATAAGAAAAGGGCACAATAGATCAACAATATCTTCTATACCTCAAGTATAAAACATCACCTGGGCTTGCCTGGTTTATGCAAATATGTCACCAGAACTATATGCCCAATGCACACAAGGGCCCTTTATTCGCTTACAAGTTTAAGATAAGTGTGTCCGATAAGTGTGTGCGAATATACCCTTTCTAATTCTCCTTCTCCATGCCTGCCTAACAATGGCGAATTAAAAAGGGTATCACCTGGCCTTATATCGATTGAGTACTGTGGATTTCTGATGAATTGGGCTCCTTTAAACGTCAAACACTACGTTAAACATTGTAACGTCCTTCAGTAGCTTTTTACACAGTTAGCATTTAATTGTAAGAAGATATCAAGAAATGAATACCAGAGTGTAATAGACAGGTAAATGGGAATATTCTTAAACAAGTAAATCTGTATAACTATCTCGGAACAGACATAGCATCTCATAGGAAGTGTCTTGAAGAGATTAGAATAAGAATCGCTATGGCGAAGGTAGCCTTTTGCAAGATGGAAACATAGTGACCAATGCAAAGATGTCAATTGCAATAAAAGAGCGTTGAAGTGCTAGATAGAACCTATACATATATATATGGATGTGAGCCATGGACAATGGGCAGACAAGCTGAAAAACATCTGATGGCTATGGCAATGTGGTTTCTGAGGAAAATTCAAAGAATACCATGGGCAGACAGAAAAACCAATGAGCAAGCCCTACAAGAAGCAAATGGAAACTGTACGCTGATTAAAGAAATTAGACGTAGACAATGAAAAATTTGTGGGTACGTTATGAGAAGCAATACACTTTGTGACAACTGGCAAGACTGAGAAGGTAAAAAACAACAACGGGGGAAGGCAGAGAAGTAAGTATCAGAATGGCGTGGTCACGTGGTATAGACGAGAGCTGATTCACGACTCTGGTGATCTTGCAAGATGGCGAAACATGACAGGCATGACCCATGATGATGAGTTGGTATTTCTCCTACTTACAACTGCTTTTATAAGATACATTTCCCTGGAAATCTTGATGGACAAGGGGAAGAGCCGGTAGAAGTATTTCACTTTCTTACAGAGAAATCACTTTGTAAAGTAACATTACCCCTCAATCTTATCTTCGTTGTTATCTCTTTACAGTAAATAGTAGTAGTTAAGAATCCATTTACGCACCTTAAGGCGTAGAAGGCATATCCTGCTAGATCCATATTTGTATAGACTAATCGGTACTCTGGGTACTAGAAGGCCCCGCTATACGTCGCTTTGATTTACGTCGTTTCGCTATAATGTCGTTGTCACAATGTGACATAACGTCACTTTACGTTGCTATGTTCCGCCATAACGTCGTTACCTGTGTATACACCTATATAGTGTTTTGCTATACGCCGTTTCACTTAAAATCGCGTTTTACAAGAACGTAACCCCGACCTTAACTGGGGACTTCCAGTACCCATTTTAGTCTATCTCTGAACTGGGAACTCAGGTCAATTCAGATCGTGCTTTTGTCTTGCTCTATAGATGAACTCGAACTTTTGTCTTGCTCTATAGATTAACTCAAACTGTTGTCTTGCTCTATAGATTAACTCAACCTTTTGTCTTGCTCTATAGATTAACTCAACCTTTTGTCTTGCTCTATAGATTAACTCAACCTTTTGTCTTGCTCTATAGATTAACTCAACCTTTTGTCTTGCTCTATAGATTAACTCAACCTTTTGTCTTGCTCTATAGATTAACTCAAACTGTTGTCTTGCTCTATAGATTAACTCAACCTTTTGTCTTGCTCTATAGATTAACTCAACCTTTTGTCTTGCTCTATAGATTAACTCAACCTTTTGTCTTGCTCTATAGATTAACTCAACCTTTTGTCTTGCTCTATAGATTAACTCAACCTTTTGTCTTGCTCTATAGATTAACTCAAACTGTTGTCTTGCTCTATAGATTAACTCAACCTTTTGTCCTTGCTCTATAGATTAACTCAACCTTTTGTCTTGCTCTATAGATTAACTCAAACTGTTGTCTTGCTCTATAGATTAACTCAACCTTTTGTCTTGCTCTATAGATTAAATCAACCTTTTGTCTTGCTCTATAGATTAACTCAAACTGTTGTCTTGCTCTATAGATTAACTCAACCTTTTGTCTTGCTCTATAGATTAACTCAACCTTTTGTCTTGCTCTATAGATTAACTCAACCTTTTGTCTTGCTCTATAGATTAACTCAACCTGTTGTCTTGCTCTATAGATTAACTCAACCTGTTGTCTTGCTCTATAGATTAACTCAACCTTTTGTCTTGCTCTATAGATTAACTCAAACTGTTGTCTTGCTCTATAGATTAACTCAACCTTTTGTCTTGCTCTATAGATTAACTCAACCTTTTGTCTTGCTCTATAGATTAACTCAACCTTTTGTCTTGCTCTATAGATTAACTCAACCTGTTGTCTTGCTCTATAGATTAACTCAAACTGTTGTCTTGCTCTATAGATTAACTCAACCTTTTGTCTTGCTCTATAGATTAACTCAACCTGTTGTCTTGCTCTATAGATTAACTCAAACTGTTGTCTTGCTCTATAGATTAACTCAACCTTTTGTCTTGCTCTATAGATTAACTCAACCTTTTGTCTTGCTCTATAGATTAACTCAACCTTTTGTCTTGCTCTATAGATTAACTCAACCTTTTGTCTTGCTCTATAGATTAACTCAACCTTTTGTCTTGCTCTATAGATTAACTCAACCTTTTGTCTTGCTCTATAGATTAACTCAACCTTTTGTCTTGCTCTATAGATTAACTCAACCTTTTGTCTTGCTCTATAGATTAACTCAACCTTTTGTCTTGCTCTATAGATTAACTCAACCTTTTGTCTTGCTCTATAGATTAATTCAGCCTTTTATCTTGCTCTGTTTACAGATAGTCCTGCCATTACCATTACTGCAGTACTACATTACTAGTACTGCATTACCATTTGTCTTGCTGTGTACAGAGAGTCTACCTTTGATCATGATTTATAGATGGACTTTACCTTTTGTCTTGATTTATAGATGGAGTTAACCTGTTGTCTTGATTTATAGATGAACTTAACCCTTTGTCTTACTCTATAGATGATCTAAACCTTTTGTCATGCTCTATAGCTGATCTAAGCCTCTTGTCTTGATTTATAGATGGATGTTAACTTTTGTCTCGATTTATAGATGAATTCAACCACTTGTCTTGCTCTACAAATGAACTCATTCTTTTGTCTTGATTTATAGATGAACTCGACCTTTTTTCTTGCTCTATATATTATCTAAACCTTTTGTCTTGCTCTGCAGAAGGACTCAAACTTTTGTCTTGCTCTATAAATGCAATCAACCTTTTGTCTTGCTCTATAGATGGCCTCAACTTTCCAGTCAAGCAGACTCAGCAAGTTCTACAATGGTTGTGAAGTAAATGAAATCAAGTAAGTGTGGATAACTCGTGATGATATTTCTCAACATATAAGACTAAATAAATATATCCCAAAGCAGTTTTCTGCTTTGGGTCTGCGATGTGAAAGGCTATATCATGTTTTACGCCTGAATGTACGCAGGAATAAAAGGCCAATCTTTCCTTCACTTAGCAGCCGACAAGCCCAGGAGTCAAACCCTCATCTGACCCCGCCCGTGACATTTTCAGCGCAGTTAATTACTTTACTTTACTAACCCGCTAGCTTAAACATATATTGCATCAATGTAATTATTGTAGCTGATGATGCAGCTTCATTAGGGCTTTTCAGGTCCAGCTTAATGTCAGCTATTGATATTTGCACCATTCACAACCAGCTAACTTCTTCTTCTTTATCCTTTTCTTCTTCTGCCCTTTGTTTTCCATTAGGGCATTTGCCCTCAATAAAAACACGTCAAACCGTCCTATCTTTGCTATCTCCCGGAGTTTCCAATATTATTCATCTCCGTCTGTGATTCTCTTCTCCGTGTGTTGTTAGATCTCCGGCTGTTTCGTTTGCCTTGTGGACTCCAGACAAGAGAATATCTAGTTATGGTGTTCTTTATGCGACTTGTTCACGATTGTTTGGATTTTGTGGCTGGATGTGTCTACATGTGTCCTAAAGATTGTTCGTTCGTTCGTTACATCATGGGTAGCGTGCTCTAAACACCACCCTTCCTTAATCGCCTCTTACCTTATACTTGACAGGGCCTAGTCTCACTATTCTTTGTGTCTCGTGCGGGACCGGGTAACACACGGGCAGTTAACTGTGTTTAGCGTTAACATGGAGGTGTAACGTTTCTCAGACCATGTCTCTACTTAGTAAAAATATGAGACATTTACAAGATATGCGGCGAATCGCCATTAGAGAAATATTATAAATAATATAAGATATGCAGATGGTATAGTATTGATTGCAGACAACGAGCAGAATCTGTAGTCTTTATCAAATGCCATTATTATACATAGTGACCAAATAAGGTGTGCAAATTCAATTGTCAGAAATATAGATTATGGTCTTCTGCAAAGAAATAGGACGAAATATAACAATGTAATAGCTAAGTAATTGGGAACATTTGTAAAACTGTAAATTGTTACAATATTTCAGGGTGGAAAGTGCTTGATAGAGATGAAATCAAGAATGGCTATGGCAAAGGCTAGCTTCTTACAATATGAACAATAAACTGACCAATAAGAAGCTGTCAATTTCAATGAGAAAAAGAGGGCGGAAGTGCTATGTAGAACCTGTACTGTTAAATGCATGTACAACTTTGACAATAAGCAGACAGATGAGAAAAATCTATTAGCAGTCGTAATAATGGTTATAAAATGATTATAAGAATATCATGGACGGACAGAAAGACTAAATGAATACGTCCTACAAGAAAATATCATCATCATCATCATCATCATCATCATCATCATCATCATCATCGTCATCACCATCATTATTATTATTTAATTATTATATAAATAATTGTGTGAAGGCGAAAGAAAGTTTGTTAAATGAACAGTGCAAAAAAATTGAATTAAATTCTATTAACAATACCAAAAATATGCACAAACAAATCAGTGAGATTACAGGAAGAAAAACAAGAATAAATACAGGTTGTTTAAAATCAAAAACAGGAAATATATTATTGGAGGAAGATGCTATAATGAGGAGGTGGAATGAGTATATCAGAGACTTATATGATGGAGAAAGGGCAGGATTAACAGAAGAATGTAACTTAGACGGTCCACCTATTCTAAAAGAAGAAGTTGATGACGCTATCAAGCATATGAAGAAAGAAAAATCAGCTGGGCCAGATGGAATCACAATAGAAGAATTAGAAGTAATGAGAGAATTTGGAGTACATATATTAACCAAAATGTTGAATGATATTTATAGCAGTGAATATATACCATGCGATGTGTTGAAATCTGTATGTATAGCTATACCAAAAATGATCATGAGCAATTGAATGTGAAGATTGTCATACGATTAACCTCATAAATCATGTCACTAAGCTTCTACACAGAATTATAATGAGAAGAACAAGGAAGAAAATAAAAATAGAAATTGGTGAAGAACAGTATGGATTTGTGGAAGGAAAAGATACAAACAATGCAATATATACATTACGAACACTATTAGAAAGATTAGTAGAGACAAAGAAAGACATATATTTGTGCTTCATAGATTATACTAAGGCATTTGATAAAGTAAAACATGATGAACTGATTAAAATGTTGGAAGATATTAACATTGATGGGAAAGATCTCAGAATAATAAAAAAAAGTATTTACTGGAACCAAACAGCAGCAATTAAAATGGGAAATAAAGAAGGAAATTATGAACACATAAAGTTGGGTGTAAGACAGGGATGTGCTTTGTCCCGGATCTCTTCTCCCTCTATAGCGAAGTAATAATGAGAGAGATCAAAGAAAAGCCAGGAATAATATTTGGAGGTTATAATATAATTAATATACGCTATGCAGATGACACAGTATTGATAGCGGATAATGCAACAGATCTACAACAATTGTTGGGCATTGTAGTAACAGAGAGTGCAAATAAAGGACTCTCCTTGAATATCAAGAAAACAGTAACAATGGTGATATCAAAGAAACAGGTGACACCCAAATGTGAAATAGAGATAGAAGGGAAAATTCTTCACCAAGTGGATAGTTTTAAATATCTAGGGACATTTATAACATCAGATGGAAGATGCACAACAGAGATTAAGAGCAGAATAGGGCAAACAAAGGCTGCCTTTCAGAAAATGAAGAATATCTTATGCAATAAGTCGCTATCATTGAATGTAAGAAAGAGAGTGCTGAAGAGCTATATAGAACCTGTTTTGCTGTATGGCTGTGAATCTTGGAATATAAATGAACAAATTAGGAAGAGATTGGAAGCAACAGAGATGTGGTTCCTTAGACGAATGTTGCGAATTCCTTGGACTGCCAAAGTAACTAACGACGAATGCCTTAAAGAGGCTGGCGAAAATAGAACATTATATACAACAATAAGAAAGAGACAACTTTTTTTGATCATGCGATGAGAAGAGAGGCGCTGGAAAACATCGTGACAACTAGAAAGATCGAGGGGAAGAGAGGTTGAGGCAGACCACGAGAAATTGTGCTGGATGAATTGCGAGGGTGGCATGGAGGAATATCAACGGAAGAGTTGATCCAGAAAACCAAAGACAGAGATCTGTGGAGAGTCATGAACGCCTACGCCAGTCGGCACGGCACTTGATGATGATTATTATTTATTTAATGTCCCCCCACTGTGATTGCTGACAACATGAATTGATTTCCGTTTAAGGTGTGTACGCTGTGTCTGTGTTTGTTCTCTCTCTCTCGCTCTCTCTCTCTCTCTCTCTCTCTCTCTCTCTCTCTCTCTCTCTCTCTCGCTCTCTCTCTCTCTCTCGCTCTCTCTCTCTCTCGCTCTCTCTCTCTCTCTCTCTCTCTCTCTCTCTCTCTCTCTTTTTTTTTCTCTCTCTGGCAGGAGCCACACATACCAAACTATTTCATTTATATCAACATGTACGTAGTCTGTGAGTCATTTGGTAGAGGGGATACAAATAACAGAACCTGATTTGACTCATCTTGTCTTCTGCTCCACAGAAACGTCGCTGACGTACCAGGATGTCGATGTTTGTCGACAAAGTAAGCTGGCTCTTGTCTCTCTAAGCTGTATTTATCCTACGCATATTTCTGTCTGTCTGTCTGTCTGTCTGTCTGTCTGTCTGTCTGTCTGTCTGTCTGTCTGTCTGTCTGTCTGTCTGTCTGTCTGTCTGTCTGTCTGTCTGTCTGTCTGTCTGTCTGTCTGTCATCATCAGAAACTTCTTATTTTCTTGTCTCTTCAATAACTTTTTCCACTGTCTCCTCCTTCTTCGGTGTCTTGATTTAGTCCTCTTATTCTTCTAATTCATTTTATTGGTGTCCTTATTCTTCTTCTTGATCTTCGTCTTGTTTTTATTTTTGTTATTCATCTCGTATTTTCTTATTTTTATGTTGTTGTTGTTGTTGTTGTTGTTGTTGTTGTTGTTGTTGTTGTTGATCTTCTTCTTCTTCTTCTTCTTCTTCTTCTTCTTCTTCTTCTTCTTCTTCTTTTTCTTCTTCTTCTTCTTCTTCTTCTTCTTCTTCTTCTTCTTCTTCTTCTTCTACTACTACTACTACTACTACTACTACTACTACTACTACTACTACTACTACTACTAGTACTACTTCTACTAGTACTACTACTACTTCTACACCAGCTACTACTACTACTACTACTACTACTACTACTACTACTACTACTACTACTACTACTACTATAGTGCTGCTGCTACTACTGCTGATACTACTATTTTTTTACTGCAAAAAATAATGGTGATATTAGTAATAATAGTGCAAACTCTCCCCCCCCCCCTTTCTCTCTCTCTCTCTTTCTCTCTCTTCTCTCCTCTCTCTCTCTCTCTCTCTCTCTCTCTCTCTCTCTCTCTCTCTCTCTCTCTCTCTACTTCATGTGCTGAATCAAAGCCAATGCCACTTCGTGGAAACCGTTAGTAAATGTTTACTATCCCCCAATCTTACGCAAATCCATGCTGAGGGCTGACAGTATCACTTCAGTTTGTAACAATGGTATATGTAGCCGAGTAACTAAGCCTGCGTAAACTAATCATGTGCTATCTCTCTATACTTTACGTGTCAGCGTTGGAAGTCTATTGGTCAACTACAGACTGGTCTTCAATGGATCGGACAGTAATGATCAGTTACGCTGGTCAGTGTTTGACATCATCGACCGAGCTACCACAAAAGTGTATACCGGTTCTCTAGTGTGGGTGTTAATCAACAACTTTCTTGTGGACATCAGGACCAACTGGAACTCCTTGTATGGTTAGTGTGTTATTGTTTAGAAACTATCATATCAATTCATAACATTTTTTTTTCTGTCTCAGTCTTCTACTGCTTCGTTCTTCGAATGCCTGGTTTGGAGCAATTCAAATTCTGTTATCTACTAGTTTCATTAAGTCTTGTTGTATATATTGTTCTTTGTTGCCCAGCTCTCTAAAATGAAAAAATAAATGTAAAGGAGCCTTTCATATACTCAAGCCTTCTTGTTTTATATATATATATATATATAATGGATGTGAAACATGGGCAGTAAGTAGACACGCTGAGAAGCATTTCGATGACAAGTGTATGTTTCATTACTGATGAAAAGGCAAAGACGTACAGAAGAACAAACAAGACATACCTTTAAGGAAATAACAGAAATCGTAAACTGATAGCGAGGGACATGAGACAGCCAAGATGTTTAGGGCACAATATGACAAGAAATAAACTTGAAAACTTTGGGATAATTATCTCAACTGATGGAAAAATATGAAGGGGAAGACAAAATGTCTGTATAGCTTAGACACACGGCGTAATCGGTACCAAAACTTGGACACACTCCCAATATCTAGTGATGGTGTAAGAGGACGAACTATGACTGTCAGTTCTTATAGGCATGGCTCGTAATGATGATGATTGTAAAGGTGCATACGGGGAGTTAAATGTTAGGGATTCACATATTCTAGGGTATAATATATAAAATGGAGTAGCCAGCTCCCCTCCTCGCCGTATTTATTGGGTATAATTCCCAGAAAATAGGAACGTAATATACAAACCGAAATGAGTGCTAGCTGTTGGCTTTGTTGGCGTAATGAACATTTAGCCAATCAAAGTGCATCATAAGCAGTTATCCTCCATACACTCCAGCCAACATCTGTTGAGAGATACAAAGCAGTTATGGCCGTGTCCTGATTGGCATATCGTTCTTTCTGTTAAGTAAAGGGTCCCCGTGTCCTTGCGGTCAAGTCGTTTGTCACCTGCTCTCAATGTCGAGTGTTGTTTTGCAGACTGCATCGGTTAGAGGCCGATTTCAATGTATCAGAAGACGCTTTGTTGGAATGGAGATGGGAGGGTTCATCTCTGGGGGTACGGATTTCGTGGCAATGATATCGGCAGGCGCGTGTCTCTCTGCGGATAGAGACCGAGTCCAACGGAGTAAAACTTTAATTTTTTATTGTTTTGTTGCATCGCTGGCTCTGTACTCAAGGTTAGTCCATACACGTACCATCAAAGACATAGTCCTTGGTTGGGGGTGAATATAAGACGGCAGGAAAAATTTCATAATTATGCAACAGACAGTTTTCAAAAAACAGTTGATCGTGAATGAAGGAATTTATTTCTAAACCGACTATAGGACGTCTAGTGCATTGGATTGGTTTTTGCAAGTGAATTAGTCTTCACTATTCCCAGTGCTCCTCGGTATCAGGCGAAACCACTCCGACTTCACAAGTACTTGTAATTTGCGTCCCCAAGTCAAGGACGAGAAGTCAACATTTTAGTCCAACTGATTTGTGTAGAGGTTGAACCTGCTACTTCGGCATATACGCACATGGGATGTTTTAAGATCCATCGTACTTATCCATTCGGTCATGCTGACCTCCACTCTGTGCAATGAAGTCGATCATTTCTCCTTTACCATGCTAAATGACACTTGCATTAACTAATACAGGGTGTAGTTTTAATGACCGTGCAATGTGTGAAAATATTGCCAGTCCAAGTTTTGCATTTACCTTTTATGTTGCATGAATTTACAGAGGGTGCATACAAAACTTGGACTGGTAATATTTTCAAACACTGCACAGTCATTAAAAATATACCCTGTAATAAGTAACCCATAGGAGCTTACTGGCTCAGCAACTATTCTCGGCGTCTGTTCCCCATCACATTATTAAATGTCTGTATTCAATGCTTGCAGATGGTGTGGAAGCTGAGCTAACGTTTCCTGTCTACAACCTGAACTACATAAACGCCTTGAGGAACACATCCTCTGCTGCATTCAGAGAACTGGCTGTTCCCTTCTGCGGGGATGTACGTATAACCTAATATTACTTACTTGCTCTTAAGTTATCTTTCTGCAATAGCTTACTTATTCCTTAGTTATATTTCTGCAATAACCTGTACATTCTTTAGTTACTTTCATATGGCGTTTCCAATGCATAACACAACGGCCTTCTTCTATAATTTCTTTGACTTTAATAGTTTTCTATGCAACTGTAAAGAAGGCTGCATGCCAATACTTTCAGGCTTGACGGTAATATACTGGTCAGTGACAATAGTTGTTATCTCTGTAATGACTTCCTGAGCCTGCCTTCCCGAACTTGTGACTACAACCAACAAAATACCTGTCGACGGTTGGAGTTAGGTTAGTGAAGAGACTATTGTTCCATCCAGAACCATGACTACTAATGATTACTATTGTCCCGTCTATTACCAGGATTTAAGGACAACTGTTGTCCCTTCCAGAACCATAATTAAGGACAAATATTGTCCCGAAACGAACCATTATTAAGGCCAGCTATTGTCCCGCCCATAACCAAGATTAAGGACAACTGTTGTCCCTCAAAGAACTATGATTAAAGACAACTATTGTCCAGTCCAGAACCATGATTAAGGACAATAGGCGTTTTAGACTGAGACTTTGGCTGGTAAAGTTCCCTGCACAGACTGCAGGTATTACATTGTCAACCCACCCCAACCCATAGCCCAATGGAGTGACACTGTGTGTTGACCACTGTTAACCGGTCAGAATTAATCTATGTGTGATGTCTCTGACAGGTGGCCCGAATCCTGTCATCAGGTAAAACTAATGTGTTCAACAACAGGTACCATTCCTGTGACGTCACCGAGTTCAGGTGAGAAGAATCGTTGTAATTATTTAATTTAACAATTATTATGACGTAGTAGACAGCTTGCAGAGAGATGTTAATATATTCCGACGAATCAAGTGGTGAGGAATAGACATTAATAATAGGTAGGGCACACATTGAAATAAAATACATAATAGACTAACGAGAAATTCTTTTCACTGGAACCCACAGGTTTAACGAAATACAGTAGATGCCTTGTGTCGTGTCAGTATTCTTATCTACAAACAGTAGGCGTCGTGTGTCCTGTTGAAGTATTTTATCTACAAACAGCCGACGTCCTATGTTATATCGATATTTATCTACAAAATGTAGACGTTATGTATCATGCCGACATAGATTATCTACACAGGCGCTTGTCCTGGGTGATGTCGACGTACTTTATTCACAAACAGTTGACATCCTGTTTAGTTTCGACACACATTATAAGAGAAATAGACGTCCTGTATCATATCAACCTAACATATTTACAAATACACGTCCCGTGTTATATTGACATGGATTATCTACAAACAGTAGACGTCTTGTTTCATGTCGATATACTTTATCTACAAAAACTAGACGCTCGTTGTCATGTCGACATATGTTATCTACAAACAGCAAACTCTAAATGAACCACACATATGTTATCTACAAACAACACACACTAAATGAAACTCACATGTGCTATCTATAAACAGCAAACTCTAAATGAACAACACATATGTTATCTACAAACAACACACTCTAAATGAACATCACATATGTTATCTACAAACAACAAACTCTAAATGAACAACACATATGTTATCTACAAACAACACACTCTAAATGAACCTCAAATATGTTATCTACAAACAACAAACTCTAAATGAACCACACATATGTTATCTACAAACAACAAACTCTATATGAACCACACACATGTTATCTATAAACAACAAACTCTAAATGAACCACACATATGTTATCAACAAACAACAAACTCTAAATGAACCACACATATGTTATCTACAAACAACAAACTCTAAATGAACGACACACATGTTATCTACAAACAACAAACTCTAAATGAACCACAAATATGTTATCTACAAACAGCAAACTCTAAATGAACCACACATATGTTATCAACAAACAACAAACTCTAAATGAACCACACATATGTTATCTACAAACAACAAACTCTAAATGAACGACACACATGTTATCTACAAACAACAAACTCTAAATGAACCACAAATATGTTATCTACAAACAGCAAACTCTAAATGAACCACACATATGTTATCTACAAACAGCAAACTCTAAATGAACCACACATATGTGATCTACAAACAGCAAACTCTAAATGAACCACACATATTAAGCTCTGTGTATATTGTTAAAGTCGGATCTGTGGTGAAGGTGTTACGGACTCAATTCCCAATCCCGCATACCCAGTTCGGAACACAGCTGCGTGAGATATAAAGCAGACCGCCTTGCACGTATTTTCATACAATGGTATGAGTCACAATCGTTCAGAAAGCAATGGCAAACTACTGATCATAAACATGCGGAGAAATCACAAACCACAAAAAAAAAATGTTTATATGCAACTTTCTGTTTTATATTGTTAGGAAGTCGTTCTTTGCAAACAGTAATTGTCTGTCGATATTCAAGCTACTAACATATCCTTCCCAGGACGAAGTTTGACCGTATCACCTTTCAAGTGCAGTTCACTGGACGGGAGTGGCGGTCAGTACAACAAATGTTGGTCTACGCGTTGATGGATGGGGCCCGGAACTCAACTGTTAACTCCCAGGTGATGTCCTAGTCTTCATGTTGTTGTCATTGTTCGCTTTGAACTCAATCGTAGTCCAAACATCTCCTACCACGTCTAGTACACTGGTCTGATGTTTGCGTGTGCATGTGCTATCACTATTATCAGTGTCCCTCGCCATCAGGTGAACCCACTCCGACCTCTGAGGTACTTATAACTTATATCCCCAAGGACAAGAAGTCAACATTTTAGTCCAGCCAATCGCTCTGTGGAGAAGGAGTTACGAATGCAAGTCGTAATCCCGCATACCACATTCGAAACACAGCTGCGGGTGATCTGGAAGCAGACCGCCTTGCGTTGGTTTCCCTATAATGGTATGAGTGTCAGTAGTTCAGAAAGCAATGGCAAACCACTGAATGTAACCTTGCGCAGGATCACAAACAGCCAAAAATGCTGGAGTTGACTGCGACGTCCTATAAAGGGTATGCAAATAACTTAGCAGGGGTAGGGTTTGTTTTGGGAATGTTCAATCTTACTTTGTTATTGATCGGTGGGCGCCTTGTTTCAAGAAACTGGGACAAGATTTTTTGATTAATTTAGAGAGAGAGAGAGAGAGAGAGAGAGAGAGAGAGAGAGAGAGAGAGAGAGAGAGAGAGAGAGAGAGAGAGAGAGAGAGAGAGAGAGAGAGAGAGAGAGAGAGAGAGAGAGAGAGAGACTACAAGGGAAGCTAGCGCTCCCCTACATCTAATTATACAATTACACATGTCATAGATTGTGCGGTAGCCGAGCTCTACAGATTGTAAAGTCTGTATCTGCATTGACTCTAACTGTCCCTTTTTAAACATTTGGTATACGTATTTTTGTATATATTTTATCAACTAAGACAGTTGACAGTTATGACAGTATATTTTTTTTTTTAAACTTGACTTGAGCTTACTGATACACCCCATGTAAAATTAGTTACCGGAAATGTTCTGGGAAGTAAATGTGAGCTGCGTATTATTGACCACATTACCCTTCCAGTTCAGCTGGTGAACAAAATTCGGGATCGCACCAAATACCCAATACGCCACAAGAAGTTAAAAAGTAGCCTTTACTGTATACTGATAATTTTTTTTTTTTTATGTTGCATATCCCTTGCAGGAAGTTGCAGTCAACACCAGAATTTTTGCAGCTGATGTTCATGTACTAGACAAGTTTTTTACGTTCAGTAGGTTGTCATTGATTTCTGAACGACCAGCTCCCATATCAACACGTTATAACACAACGCAACAAATCTGCTGCTGCACAAATCGATTGCGGCTGCGTTTCGAACGCCTGGTAAGCGGCTCACGAACCGCGTTCGTAAGCGTTTGGCCACGGGGACCGACCGGAGATACTGATAATTTTGAGGAGCTATTAAAACCGGCACAGAAGCTTCAACTATTTCTCCTCACGATGCTTGACAACAGGAGTGGAAGATGATGATGATGATGATGTTGGTTAAAACAAAAATCGGTAAAAGTGATATATGATAAGTAGTAGTGTGTGATATTTTGGAACATACTTTAACATTAAATATAATTGGGCATAAGACAAAATTACATATAGTGCGACATAAGACAAAATTATATATATATATATTGCAAATATCCTAAAAGATGTGTTGGTGTGAAGTAGGATTTGTCTCTCTCATTTGCAATCAGGGATGATTTAATCATTAAGGAACATAAGCACGTTCTTATGGCGTTAAGAGATACGGGAAATCACATAAATTTCCCATTGCAGGATTTCCGTGGAAAATAGGATGCAAAGATGCATTAGATGGTACAGCTGAACCAGGTTCAACAAACAGGAGCTCCTACAATAAACTACAAGTATACAACAATACGGCAGTCTCAGTGGCACATTGGTTAGCATCATGACTGTCGGCCCTGTAGACATGTGTTCGAACTCCCATAGAGAAGGATTGTTGCTCATTTAACTGGGCTGCCAGCTCGACCATCCCAAAATGGCTACCAGAAAATGCTATGGAAAGTAAAAGCGACTGATGGGATATTGATCATCAGCATCATGTGCCATGCCGGTAAGCGCAGGCGGTCATGTTTTGTTATCTCACTCGATTACCAGAGTCGTGGATCAGCTCAGTGTTCTTGTCTCGACCATGCCACGTGGCCAAACCATGCAGGTATGTACTTCTCTGTCGTCCCCTTGTTATTTTCCTCTCGATCTTGCCAGTTGTCATCAAGTTCTCCAGAAACCACATTTCCACAGCCTTCAGGTGTTTTTCAGCTTGTCTACTCATTGTCCACGCTTCACATCCATACAAAAGCACAGGTTATATGTAGCACCTCAACACTCTTTTTTTCTTGTTGCAAATAACATCAATTTATTGATGAGTATGTTTTCCATCATGCAAAAGGCTACCTTCGCAAATGGCAAATCTTGTTCTAATCTCTTCAAGGCATCTCCCATCAGATGTTATGACTGTTCCGAGATTGATCATATCACTCATTGCGTTCCGATTGGTCTATACACATGTAATGCTAGCATAGTACGCCCAATGAGCTTCAAGACATGAAAAGGGATCTTTTACATTTAAAACAAAAGAAAACATTATTGGATATTTGGAAGGTTGCATATAACAGAGTCAGATATGATCTCTTAATACACACTCTTATGAAGCTTAGTGTTAGTTCCAGGGTGATGAATTAGATAGCAGCTAACCTGCATTCTCATAGGGTGCTCCCCGCCTTGGTGCTTGGAACCTTGGAGGAATGCAATGTTACCCGGGCATTGCACAAGGATATACAATATCACGTGTGCTATTCAATGTATACACAAGCATAATAGCGCGCATTGAAGCACCAGGGATTGAAAGAATACTGACATTTTCAGAGAATATTCTTGCATGCTGACAGGGACGAGACATGATACAAATAATGCAAGAATTGCAAGAAACAGTAAACAAAGTGATCAACTGGGGTACAGAGATGTGTAGTGTCATTAACCAAGATAAGACTTTTGTGTTATGTGACCTCTGGACAATAGGATTGTTAAGGCTGACGTCCCAAGTCTTACAAAATGGCAAATATTTTAACAGAATGAATAAACTGAGATACCTGGTAACCACCTTTTACAGAAGCCTGTCATTCGGGGGTCATTTGGAAGAAGCTCTTATGAGATCTAAGAAGAGAAGGCGCTGAAGATCATGGCACCAATGGACATGTAACAACAAAGTATGCTATTCATACTCTAACAATATCAATATCTGATTCAGCTTTGAATATAAATGTTATAGAAGAGTATTTACAGTGTACGGGAAGAAAAACAGAAAGTCTAACAAGAACTCAGTTCCGAAGGGGCTTCTTTATTAAGACAAATAACGGACATGTCTAAAACGTATAGCCATGGAGGGAGGTGTACCGTTCACGCTGAGACAAGAACGTCAACTGAAAGATAACTGAGACATGCAAGCAACAGAAGTAGGACTGGCGTATGGTAGAGAGGAAAATCGAAAGACTGACAGGAGAGGAAAGATTCCACCATGGGCACAATGATGTTGACGCCGATATCCGAGCTTCGGAGAATTCAGCTGGTAGGTCTTTAACATCCATGCCTATTCAGAGAAGAACTTGGTGACAACTGGCAAGATTGAGGGCAAAAGCACAAGTGGAAGACAGAAGTAACCACCTGGATGGCTTGGCCATGTGGTATGGTCGAGACAAAAACACCGAGCTAACCCACGATTCTGGTGATCGAGTGAGATGGCGAAACATGACCGCCAACGCTAATGGACATTATACATGATGATGATGATGATGATTCAGATTTGTCCGATATCAAATTGCTCTCGGTTCTTAGCACAGGTTGTAAGAAAGGAGTATAACTTTCTCCGAAGTGTTGGCAACAAGTGGTTGCGTGCAAAGGAGAAGGGCACCTATCCATATAATCTATGACTCGCTTGAAGTGTTTAGAATTGTATGCTCCGCAAATAGTATTCGCTTATTGATAATCTTTACCTGTTAAATTTACTATAATAAAGTACTTCCATTCAGCCCAACCCTTCCAAAGATCTCAACGAACATTTAATATTTTAACTTTCCCAAGATGAGGAATATTTATGAAGAGAGATCGATTCGACTTCAAAACCACAAGTGTTAATTTCCCACCATTCGACCACTGCTGGTGTTAAAACAGCACTAATACATACGGGGATTCCCGCTGTCGAATGCCACGCCACGTTCACAAATGTGCCATTGGGATTCGATAGACTAATCCAGGACACTTTCTCCAATGTAAGAAACTCCTTGGGGTATCTGTTTCTGATGTGTCATTTGGTACTTTCCGATATCCCATCTGTGTTGGCTCGGTGTCTGGGATGTATTGAGTCGGCAGCCGAAAGGGAATGGTGGTTAAATGTGTCCGCTATACATGAGTTTTCGTGTCCAAATTCACCAGCAGCCTTATTTAGAATTAGTTTATACATGGTTATGCTGGAACCCAGGTAAATTGGAGTGTCTGATAGCTGTCGAAAGTCCATATAGGCTATTACAACGTATGAGTTAGAATTAATTATTGATAATTTTAAAACATAGTCATATTGCTTCGTTAGATTAATGATTATTTATACTAATTTGATGAGAAATACTGGAAGCCTGATAAGAAATACTGGAATCTTGATCATAAATACTGAAAACTTGATCACAAATACTGGAACATTGATCAGAAATACTAGAAACTTAAAAAATAAATGCTGGAACTGGATACGAAATACTGGAAACTTGATTTTAAAAAAAATACTGAAAACTAGATGAGAAGTACTGGAAACTTGATCAGAAATACTGGAAACTTAATCAGAAAAAAAAATAAAAAAATAAATTAAAACTTCATCAGACATGCTGGATAACTGTTAAGACACATTGGAAACTTGATATGAAATTCTGGAAACTTGTTCAGACATGCTGGATAACTTTTAAGGCATAATGGAAACTTGATACGAAATTCTGGAAACTTGATTAGACACGCTAGATAACTGAAAAGGCATACCGGAAACCTAATACAAAATTCTGAAAGCTTGATCAGACATGCTGGACAACTGAAAAAGCATATTGGAAACTTGATACGAAATGCTGGAAACTTGATCAGACATGTTGGACAACTGAAAAGGCATATTGAAAACTTGCTACGAATTTCTGGAAACTTGATCAGACATGTTGGACAACTGATAAAGCACATTAGAAACTTGATATGAAATTCTGGAAACTTTATTGCATGATTGGCATGCTTCATGTCTTGTACCTGTGTGTGACAACTGGCCACCGAGATGTGGGGTAGTATTGAACATATTCGCATCTTTAATCTTGACCTAACATCACATGTGCTGAAGTAGTATTGAACATATTCGCATCTTTAATCTTGACCTAACATCACATGTGCTGAAGTAGTATTGAACATATTCGCATCTTTAATCTTGACCTAACATCACATGTGCTGAAGTAGTATTGAACATATTCGCATCTTTAATCTTGACCTAACATCACATGTACTAAAGTAGTATTGAACATATTTGCATCTTTAATCTTGACCTAACATCACATGTACTAAAGTAGTATTGAACACTTTCGCATCTTTAATCTTGACCTAACATCACATGCGCTGAAGGATCTTTAAAGCCTGCTCTGTGGGAAGGGGTTACGGGCGTAATTTGTGATATCGCATACCGAGTTTGAAACACTGTTGAGGGCGATTTGGCAGCAAATCGCCTTGCGCTGGTTTTCATATACTTTACTAAGTGCCGCCGTTCAGAAAGCAATGGCAACTGAACGTAAACTTGCCAACAAATCACACGTCTATACGCCATGTAAAAGATAGGCAACTAACTAACACAGCACACATAAAAATATGACATTTGTGTTATTGTCAACAGGTAATAAATCACACGTGGGAACCTGAAGTGAAACATCACATGAATCTCTTAACTTACGTCTCTTATGTTAAGCCAGATTTATTTAGACAGAAAATGTGTCGTTTAATCTTATATCTAGCGTCGCTATGTGTGCCGGCTATTGGTTTATCCGTGTTATCGTAATAGACAGTGCACTGGCTACTAGACAAGGAAGGGCAATGGCCTCCTCGGCGCATATATTATGGCCTAGTAATTGTGAAGACCAAACACTTTTCCTAATGGCAGCGTCTGACATGTGAATACCTTTACCTGTCTTCTTACGGACGCAATTCGTAATCTCACATACCGCGTTCGAACCACAGCTGCAGGCGATTTGGAAGCAGACCGCATTGCTCTGGTTTTTATAAAATGGTATGAATACCGGTCGATCAGAAAGCAAAGGCAAACTACTGAACGTAAACTTGCCAAGAATTCACAAACAGCCTTAAAATGCTGGGGTTTACTGCGACTTCTTGTATAGGATATGGAACTGTTTGTTTTTTTATGTCAATAAGGATCCTCTTGTCTGATAGCACTCAGCTCTGTGGTCTAACCAACCTCGTGATTTCAGCAAACATCACATTGTCAAGGAAAGTGAACTAACGAAAGTTAGTCGTCACACCTGATAATGTGATATAGTAATATTTATTTTATTTGCTCTCGCTCGCTTTGAACTCAAGCGTAGTTCATACAGGTGCAACCGCTTCTAGTGCACTGGGCTGATTTTTGAGCGTGGATTAGCTTTCCCTAGTACCAGTGTCCTTCGTAATCAGGCGAACCCCGACTTCTGAGGTACTTATAATTCACGTCTCCAAGACAAGGACGAAAAGTCCACATTTTAGTCGCCCAGCTGACCGAAATGATGACTTCTCATCCTTGATTAGGTGACGCTGAAGTATATTAATATACAGACAATTGAGAGTACCTATATCATATCATTTACATTTGTATCACATTTTAGGTAAGATTTTTGTGGTAACATCAATGTGCCAATCTTTCTTCAACGTTATATTAACATCATCTAATGGTTCCCTGTGTTATAGGTTGTGAAGATGATTGGAATGTTGATAGTGACCCCATTTAATATGGTTATCAATATTAGACCTGTCAACATCACCACAGTTCCGACAACTGCTACAACCGCATCCACAGTCTTGCGTAAGTTACAAAGAAAATCTCTCTCTCTCTCTCTCTCTCTCTCTCTCTGTCTCTCTCTGTCTCTCCCTGTCTCTCTCTCCCTGTCTCTCTCTTCCTGTCTCTCTCCCTGTCTGTCTCTAGCTCTCTCCCTGTCTCTCTCTCCCTGTCTCTCTCTGTCTCTCTCTGTCTCTCTCTGTCTCTCTCTCTCCCCTTCTCTCTCTCTCTCTCTCTTTGTTGTCTGTCTCTTTTTCTCTCTTTGTTGTTTCTGTTTCTCTCTCTCTGTTTGTCTGTCTCTTTACTTTCTTTTTTTCCTGCTGTTCTCGCTCTTTATTATCTGTCTGTCTGTCTGTCTGTCTGTCTGTCTGTCTGTCTGTTTGTCTGTCTCTTTTTCTCTTTCTTCTCCTGTTTCTATATATCTCTTTCTCTGTGTTTCTGTATCACTATCTTTCTCTCACATTCTCTGTCTGTCTGTCTGTCTGTCTGTCTGTCTGTCTGTCTGTCTGTCTGTCTGTCTGTCTGTCTGTCTGTCTGTCTGTCTGTCTGTCTGTCTGTCTGTCTGTCTGTCTGTCTGTCTGTCTGTCTGTCTGTCTGTTTGTCTGTCTGTCTGTCTGTCTGTCTGTCTGTCTCGTTACCAGTTATGAGTGGGTGTATATGGGTTAAAGGTAAAGAACGCAGTTCCACAATCCCAACATACCGGGAACGAATTAACACGTAGGTTGTATCGGTGCAGATCGCTTTGCGTTGATTTTTACAATGGTGTAGGCGTCGGACGTTCAGAAAGCAATGCTAACTACTGCATGTAAAATTGGCTAGAAAGTCATAAACAGCAGTTACATACTCGGGTTGACAGCGACGTACTGTAAAGGACACGCAGCTAACTGAGATATTATGAATAAGGTGAAGTGTAAAACATGTTCTTCTATTTCATATCTCGTTGATGTAATGGTTATGAACTGACGTTGGCAATGTCGAACGAGGGTTCCATATCAGCTCTCATCATTCGCTTCTGGAAGAAAAGACTGGTCACCTATTTGTCCATGCACTCAGACCAACAACATGAAATGGTCCTGACAGTTGACATACTCACATCCAATTAATACTTCGGGGCATGTTTTATGATCTTGAGAGTGGAGCTAATGCTATCGCCCTTTCAGATTATTTGTGCCAATTCCCATCTCATCAGTTCTTGGTTTAAGCAGAGTAACTCAGAAGTTCAGACGTCAGCCTCTGGCTCACACATACCTGGTTCATGTGTGAACTGTGAGAATGTTCACAAAATATGTGTCCGTCCTTTTCCTGAGGCAGAAGTTCAGACGTATAGCCTGCTCGGATATGGGCGAGAAGCTCTTAGGATCAGTGACCACACTGCGCATGTTAACATATTCAGTGGAAAAGTGGACCATACAAAAATGAATGACGGGAAATGGAAAATTGGGGTGTATCACAGTCATGACTTAAAAGTTGTTTCTATAGTAGCATATATGTTGTATCATAACACAATGACAACATTTCGACGATATATAAGCCCATGGCTGATACGGGAAGTAGCTTAACACGATTAATCATCCCATGGCATTTAAGGGGGTAAAATCCCTCAACAGTTAGAAATCCCTGAACAGGCTATTGTGCGAGATAAATTGTAACATTCTAAAAACTGCCCATACAGGGAAGTGTATTACGTTGGGATCCTTGTATACACACATATGGAACCTCGCGGGTGCTTCGGAATTAATCTCCTGTCTTGAAAGTCCCCTTATTTGAACTATAATGCGATACTTGGGTAGTGTTGCGAGAGATTTGATGTTGCAAATGATATTTAACGTAGGGCAACAATAAGTAATCAGAACTGGGACATGGGTTTTACTGATCAAAGTAATATCTAGGCTTTTATGATTATTTTAAATTACACTAATATGAGGCGTTTCAGATACTGTCGTAATGTCCTCTTACATTTCACATTAATAGTTATCCTCTGTCGCAAGGCTTGCTCATTATAGGCACCTATTTTTTGATAAACCAATCGACACTCGATGAGTGGTTCTATCAATATTGCGCCGGTTGCCTTTACTTCCCAGAACATTTCCTGATATATATATATTTAGACTATCAATCTGCTCAAATGGGATTCGATCGCATGACCACCGGGTCTGCAGGCAAACGTTCTAGCCACGGTGGTAGTGGGGGTTCCCAACATATACGTAGTTCAATGCTGAATGTAGCAAATTATACTCTAGCCACGGCGGTACTAGGGGTTCCCAACATATACTTAGTTCAATGCTGAATGTGGGAAATTATACTCTAGCCGCGGCGGTACTAGGGGGTTCCCAACATATACTTAGTTCAAGGCTGAATGTGGGAAATTATACTCTAGCCGCGGCGGTACTGGGGGTTCCCAACATATACTTAGTTCAAGGCTGAATGTGGGAAATTATACTCTAGCCGCGGCGGTACTGGGGGTTCCCAACATATACTTAGTTCAAGGCTGAATGTGGGAAATTATACTCTAGCCGCGGCGGTACTGGGGGTTCCCAACATTATACTTAGTTCAAGGCTGAATGTGGGAAATTATACTCTAGCCGCGGCGGGTACTGGGGGTTCCCAACATATACTTAGTTCAAGGCTGAATGTGGGAAATATACTCTAGCCGCGGCGGTACTGGGGGTTCCCAACATATACTTAGTTCAAGGCTGAATGTGGGAAATTATACTCTAGCCGCGGCGGTACTGGGGGTCCCAACATATACTTAGTTCAAGGCTGAATGTGGGAAATTATACTCTAGCCACGGCGGTACTAGGGGTTCCCAACATATACTTAGTTCAAGGCTGAATGTGGGAAATTATACTCTAGCCGCGGCGGTACTGGGGGTTCCCAACATATACTTAGTTCAAGGCTGAATGTGGGAAATTATACTCTAGCCGCGGCGGTACTGGGGGTTCCCAACATATACTTAGTTCAAGGCTGAATGTGGGAAATTATACTCTAGCACTGCAGTACTAGGGGTTCCCAACATATACTTAGTTCAAGACTGAATGTGGAAAATTTATACTCTATCCACTCTCTACTAAAGTACTGGCTCACCCCTCGGAGATTTCTCCTGAACTCGAGCTGGCCTTCTTTCGGTACGGCTTCTCTTCCATGACTAAGTAGCCAGCCTTGGAAGTTGCTAACAGTCAAAGTCGCGTCACACCTCGACGTCATTGTTACACATTCAGTTACAGTGTCAAGTAGTTCCTGGGAAATGCAACTCTACGCTAATGTAATGGTGTTTGTACCCAAGAATGATGATGACCATTCATTTCAACTAGGCGGGGTTGGAAGTTTGGAGACATGAGTTTCACAGACGGCTGGTACGGCCTATTTTGGATCGAAATGTTCCTTGAAAATTACGGCAAGGAATACTTGACGTTCCAGGCCAGCCTTTTTGTTTCACAGCTTTTGCACTCCTGTTTACTTCACAAGTGAGTACACTGTTGCGTAATGGTATACGCCACAAATTTTGATCTTTGGCAGCAATCTCCTAAGTGTCGTGATGAATTCCAAAAGCTTTTAGTGAAATCTCCAGAGTGTCTTTAAAGCGTTTCCTCTGGCCCCCTTTAGGAGCGTTCACCACAGCGCGGCTCACGTAAACAGTTCGTTAAGGAAGCCTGTGATTTGGCATGCGAGTCAAGTTGCCAGCCTAGCAAATCTGATTCTTCATTATTAGAGTGTGGATACTGGGCATGGCATCTCTTTCTACGACTTCAGTGTGTGAGATCTTGTCTTGCCATTTAATCTTCAAATCTATGCTAATATTATGTACATGAGTCACGTAACAACTACCAATTGATATATTTGTGTGAAAATAAAGTGGTATTTTACCCAAACCGAAAAGAACATAACACAAAGCTGGTGGTACAGGTTTAGTTTGCTAACGTCTTTGTTATTTTCGTGAGTTCTAAACATCGACGTAATAGCACTCCGGACAAAACCATAAATGCTTGGTATCCCTTAGCATATGTAATGTGTAGATACTAATCCTTCCAGTAACACAGCGGATGTAGGTAAACACGTCTCCTGATTAATGCCTCGTTGCTGAACCATTTTAAATTAAATTGTCAGCAGAAACCTAATACAGCCAGTCTGTGTGAAAGTGCTTGATTTTTTTTTCCCCTTTAATGTCCAAATAGTTAGGCTGTGTTTGAAAATCATAGCTGTCAGTGCACACGGCTAGCTTAATGTGGGTCCCAGTCTCTCCCCATAAATCACAACAGGAAAATCTCAACACAGCGCACAAACACGATTATCACCAAGTGCCTTGACAACTGACATCGGCGATCATACTTTGGCACATTTCTCATTTTGGCTGTCCAATGGATCATCAGCAATTTCTTTTTTCTCTGTAAAACCGTATATCTGAGGTCTCACGAGGCTGTTTGTATTTGTTCACTAAGTGTCCATGATTCACACCTATATGGTAAATTAGTTATGTGTAACAGGCGAAGAGTTAACTATGTGCAAATCAGAATCACTTTGCTAGCCATAAATAAGTTTTGTGTGTGCTATGTTTATTTGTTTGTTTGTTTGTTTGTTTTTGAAACGTATCCCTTTCTTTTCGATTTCCACATACAACTACAGCAAAGGCTAGACGTTACCAAACATATACGTGTTTAATTCACATTACACAATTCACACTGTGTGATGACGTGCCATTTTGTGCTTTCTTATCTTTCACAGCTAATCTAGTGTACAGATACGTCATTCTACCAACCTATAACCTGACCTTCACCGATGATCTCCGTGACCCTAGATCGGAGAAGTTTGTCACCATTACCACAGACTTCTGCCTAGATGTAAGAATGCATTGGTTCAGACTTATGCTTAGATGTTAGAATGCATTACCACAGACTACTGCATATATGTAAGAAAACATAACCACAGACTTCTGCCTAGATGTAAGAATTAATTACCACAGACTTCTGTTTATATGTAAGAATACATTACCCCACACTTCTACTCAATAACCGCAATGATAAATCTGCATAGAGGGTGGCCTTTCCTGTCAGCTACACACAATAAAACCACATTTTAATGAAGCTCTCTGGGAAGTTACTTCGTGTTTGTATGTTACAGTGGTGCTATTCTATGCGTCACGCACCGGCCCTGGTAACATCGGGAAAACTGGTAACAGTGAGGTTAATAGTCTATGTGACCTCACTAGTTATCATTTATTCACAGTTAATGACAGGGTCTTGTTTTGATACCATAGTTACAATTTTAAGACACCAAATGGCAATTCTTAACTTTAAAAACCCTAAACAATTAAAAGGGGACATTGATTGTCATGATTATTTCCTACAAATCGAAATAAGAAGATTAGGCTAAAAGCTTGGAATTTTGATCCAAAAAAAAACTCCCAGACCAACATTCATTAAAAGGAGCGCAGGATTACTTTCTTCTGTTTCTACGAGTAATGTCCTTGGCTGTGAATTTATGTCTTATGATATTACAATGATCGCGCCAGGTCTTAGATATGCTGAACGGCGCTTACCAGGAACGACACCTCACATTTTGCCAACGGCTAAGGGTTTAGGGTCTGAAATGTGAGGGTACGCGTTTTATTCCGGTGCGAGGAAATGCAACCTAAGACTAAATGTCATGGCAGGGTATACCAGAAATTAAGACCTGGTCTCCAAATGGTCTAGGATCGAAGCTCTGACAGGCGGACAGTTAGCGCATCGCTTTCACGTATCCGGCAGCTTCTGCAGCTTGTCCTTTTCCATACGTCCTTCCCTCTGGAGTACTTTGGGTAGGCCGAGAGAGGGTTAATGCTTCATGAGCAACACATGGTCTCTAAAACTCCACCTAGTCATTGTGCAATGGAGAGATGTAACGTTATCTCTGATCTTACTGCCATCTGTTTCTAGTTATTATGCATTTTTTGAAACACAATGTTACAAACTATCGTCTGACAAGACGGTAAGGTGCCAGAAAGTGTTCCCAACAAATGATATTATTGTGTATTGCCTAAAACACAAAAGAACCAATTCAATTAATAATACTCGTATTTCGTATTTAAACGTCTGAAACACAGTACACCCAGCATAAAGTGCCGATGTGTTTGTTATGTGACTTGTGCAAGTAAAGTAAAGGTCACTTTACGCCTCAAGTCGTACTAGGTATATGGTGCTATATTTATCATATCGTAGACCATTCCACATTCAGTGAGTGATGTGGTCCGTGTCACGTCACCTGCCTTTACTTCCCATCATTTCTCTTGACTCATTTTATTTGGGTCGACCTGGAAGGCCAGGTTAATCTTTCTTAAACGTTATGCTCTGATCCGAGTACGAACTAATGACCTTCGGCCCGGTAGGCAAGAATCTAATCCCAGCGCTACCATGCGTCAAATTTGACCAATACCTGGTAATATTGATTTCTCAAACATGTAGTGCTATTTCATGGGTGGCTTTGAATTCTTTCCATATTTAATTGATTTAATTATGTCCATATTTCATGGTATGAATTCCCTCCATATTTCATGGCATGAATTCAATCCATATTTCATGAAGTGAATTCTGTGCATATTTCATGAAGTGAATTCTTTCCTTAGTTCATGGTTGTGAATGTATTCAGATGATAGACCTGGCAAACAAGGAACTCTTTTAGTAGTGCTTGTTTCGGTTGTGCTTGGGAGTACACTTGTTCCTTCGGTGAAGAACTATCATCATTTGAAGGCGACAGGTTTTAATCCGAATGTGTTCACTGTACCTATCAACGTTTATATTGTTTAGTCTCTTCTAAGTACCAGTTCATTTTCGTCTATAAGTGTTGATCAATACACGTGCATGCATACTTCATGATAAATTGCACGATACAGCTCTGAGGGATAAGAATCCTACCTAAACTAAATAGTTCAAGGTGACTGGCAAAGAAATATGCTAATCTCTATTTATTCCAAAATTGGCTCTGAAAGAAAAAGACACGTTTATTCGAAACACTCATGTGTGAATTATGTACTTAGATCCTGAAATGAGATGCCACATTTAAACTGTGAGCTGTCCGATCAGCGCATGCCACGAACAGGGCCCGTATTTGCGTAATGCATTCATTGCGAGGACTCAAGGAATGTTATAGCAGCTTGGAGAATGATCATGATAGCATTGGAGACAAGCAGGCGTGTCCACAACGCGACTATTCTTTGAGTGAAGGTAGAATAAGATCAACATGTATTAACTCTACAGTTAAAGTTAGTTGCATATGCTTTACAGGACAGTCAACCCCAGCATTTCATGGCGGTTTGTAATTTCTGGACAAGTTTATTTTCAGTAGTTTGCCATTGCTTTCTAACGGCACTCATATCATTTAAAACCAATGAAGGGCGGTCTGCTGCTAAATCTCCCGCAGATGTGTTTCAAACATGATGTGAGGGATTACGAATTGAGTCCGTAACCCCTACGTCACAGAGAAAGGCAACTCTGCAGTACTTGCAATTACAAAGCAGAACCACGCTTCAGATCTGTGGAATGCTAGGACAATCACATGTTGTAAGGCTAAATGCACGAATGAATCACAAAAAGCGGATGATGATAGCAGGCATTCAACTACGATCCCGAATTTATTAGCGTAACTACTTAGCGATTGCACAAACTTTTAAGCTGCAGTACTTGACTCTTCCTTTGAGTGAGGGAAGTGCGGATGTGATGACGATGCTTTCACTTGATGTCCGAAACTTTTCTTCTTCTTCTTCTTCTTCCTCTTCTTCTTCTTCTTCTTCTTCTTCTTCTTCTTCTTCTTCTTCTTCTTCTTCTTCTTCTTCTTCTTCTTCTTCTTCTTCTTCTTCTTCTTCTTCTTCTTCTTCTTCTTTTGACTAGAAGTTAACATGAGGCTGCAGTGTGAGACTGGCTTAAATGAATTAATTTCTTAGTGGTTTCGGAATGCCAGCGTTACTACAAATCAACTAATAAACTCTATAAACTCTATTGTTCTAGCTAATTACTATCAAGCAGATAACTGTACCATTCCAGCTAATAACAAATTAGCAAATAACTATACTGCTCTAGCTAATAACAAAATAACAAATACATCTACTGCTTCAGCTAATAACTAACAAGAGCATGATTCTACTACTCTAGCTAATAACAAAACAAACATCTATCTCTACTGCTCCAGCTAATAACAAACAAGCGACTAACTCTACTACTCTAGCTAATAACAAATAAATCTACTACTCCAGCAAATAACAAACAAGCAAATAACTCTACTGCTCAGCTTATAAAAATCAGTAACAAACAATTAAATTCTCTTTATTCGCCTCTCTCTGTCTCTATCTCTCTGTCACCTTCCCTTCCTCGCTCTGTCACTCTGTCGCATCCATCCATCTCTCCTCGTCTTTCTCTCTCTCTCTCTCTCTCTCTCATGCGTATACCATCATCCAGTACCTTGCTGGCTGGCGTAGGCGATCTTTTTTCGCCACAAATTGCAATCCGCAACGGCATGGATCAGTTCCTGTGTTGACTCCCTTCCGTGCCATACCACATGACTATCAATAATTGTCTCACGCTGACTTCCCTATCTCTCTTTCCACACATCATGTCACAACATGTTCCAGTTTTTGTCTATTCAAAATGTGGCCAAAAATAATGGCTGCTTCTTTCTGATGTTTGTGAAAGTTGTCTTTGCCACTCAGCTTCCCTCAGAATGTTAGATTGCTTATTTCGGCTGTCCAATTTTCAGCATTCTTCCATAAAACAACATGTCCGAGGCTTCCAGGGATTTTTTATACCTGTTTACTAATTGTCAAGGATTCGCAGCCGTATATTAAAATTAGTTCTATGTAAGACCCAAGAACTGTTTCTAACGTCCAAAGACAAGGTCCCAGTGTGCAATATGTTTTAATTTGATAGCAGTTTGTATTATTCTAATTTGCTTTTTGTTTCTGTGTTGCATATGATATTATCCATGTGCCTATATATGTGAATTTCTGCTCGTAATTATATACACATATATGATTTGTTATAGCAATCCATATGTTCACGTGAATCGCCTGTGACTACGGCAACCCCATAATCTATCGACATAACTGTTTGTGTAAAGCTATAAAATCAGACCAGATTCAGCAAACACTGCTGCCGTCATGAGATCAATATGGAAATCCCTGTTTCCGTCAGATGTATCATAAATTCGGGAATAGCTCTCCCTGTTTATGATTGGTGACAGGGGTTCTCAAATCCTTGCACAGATCTCAAGTTTGCACTTATCGCCAGTCTCCTTCATAATTGAATGTGTCAAAAAGTAATGTTTAATTTTCGATTGTTGTCGTTGTTGTTGTTGTTGTTGTTGTTGTTGTTGTTTTGGCGGGAAGGGGGGGGGGGGGTAGTGGTGAAGGGGGCATCAGATCGGCCTTCTAGTCCCGTCTATCCCATGTATCCAGGCCATCCATATATGTATCTCTTTACCTTCCCCTTGTACTCTTCCCTTTGAGTTTCCCAGGTGTCATTAATGTTATTAAGCTTATTTCAACACATATGTACAATTTAGTGCTGTTTCGATGAAGCTCTGAAATAAGCGGATCATTGTAACATACCTTCTACTGAACCCAGGCAGCGCGATGGGTAGGGCGTTTGCTTGCCTGCTCTTCGGTAATATGTTCGAATCCTCATTGAGGCGGATTATTAAAAATTAGCCTGGGTTCCCAGTTTTACATATCTAAAATGGGTACCAAGTAATATCATGGCAAGTACAAGCGACCGGTGGTATACTGTCCATATCATGAATCGTGTATCAGAGGAAAGGCGAGACGGACATATAATCAGATTGCCACTGGTACTATTGGTGTTGGAACTCTTCGCTGGCTGCTGAGGATGGGGACGGAACGCTTATGGGAATGCCCCGAATGCTGTGATGTCGATTCCTCAATCAATCAATCAATCAATCAATCAATCAATCAATCTGACTAGTTCCACATACCCGATCCAGTTTCAATCCGCATCGAGACACATAAAGGAAAAAAAAATTTACTCGACCTCCAAAGTCGACCCAGCCTAGAACAGGTACCACATCATGTTTTGGGAAGAAAACGCAGCCAGGATGGTACCGATCACATAATCAATCGAGTATCGACTAGTCCATACAAATGGGACCAGCACCACACACCCAATGCTGCTTGAAGCGATATCAAGGCTCTGTTACTGTAATTACCACATTCTTCAAGGCGAGTAATTTGCCCTTTACTGTAATTTTTTTTCCACATAGTCCAGAGTCGTATAGTTTAAGAATCGGTGATGTGACGTAAAACGTTTGATCAAAGAAATAAATTTATGCATGTACCAACATGGTAAACAGGTTAATGCTTTGTTTATGCTTTTATTTCATTCTCATATTTAGCTGGAGAAATTGTTTGATCGGAGTATCCATGGTTACAGGTTCCACAGCTGCAAGGTCCATGACTTCAGGTAAAATTACTTCGTTTATGCATGTGATTCCCAAACAATGAGCGAGGCACCATTCTTTTTGGGATATCAGAGACTGTTAGTTCACCACGACAACTCGAGAGCAATATAAGATTTAGTAAATTTTCCACAAGTTTAATTGTAACTAGACAATTACTTTACTAAATACGCAGTTAGTTAGTCTTTCCTCTTGAGCCTAAGGCGGCGCATAGGGCAGAAGTCCTGACTCTCCATGCTTGGCGGTTCGCTGCTACCTGTTGTAGATCTTGGATGTTTACTGGCCATTGAATGAGCCTTCTCTAATGATGGTTCTACGCAGGGTCTCTCTTGGTCTTCCCCGTTTTCTTTTCCCTACCGGTGACCATATTAGGGCTTGGTAGGGGAGTCTTGACTTGTCCATTCTGAGTACATGGCCGATGTAGTTCCAACGGCGTCTTCTTATGAAATTGGATACTGTATCTTGCTTAGTCTCTTGTCTTATTTGCGTATTGGTTCTGAAGTCTGTCCAGTTGATGTTTAGAAGTCTTCTAAGACATTTGTTCTCAAAATTTTCTAATTTTTTATCTAAAGCTACCGTTGATTTCCAACTTTCACATCCATACGTTAACACTGGAATCACACAAGAGTTGAAGATTTTAAGTTTTGTGTGTTTGCTGAGTGTCTTTGACTTCCAGATGTTTGACAGTTTATTGAAGGCACCAGATGCCAGTGCGATTATAGATGATATTTCTGGTGTTGAGTCCCCTGTAGATGTCATTTTCCTTCGTTATAAATATGCAATCATATAATGCATATGGCAATCTGGCACACAAAAAAAAAAAAATGGCAAAAAACATATGGCAATCATAAATACGCAGATTTAAAAAAAAAATTGTATTTAGACACTTCAAGTCTGTTTAGTCGCAATGAACACGCTGTATTCATTACGGATTCAAAGAATATGCTTAGCAAGGTGGAGAAAGGAATGTTTCGTGTGGAATGGCTCTCGTCGCTTCAGAAGTCATAGATTGTGAGAATTGTATGGATATTTTGCCCTGGCCATGCGGGTGTACGGGGGAATGAACAGGCTGATAGGCTAGCAGGGAATGCACCTCTTGGTGGTAACTTGCCTATGGACAAGGGAGAGGTGGTCGTGCGCTTGTGGAACCAGGTGGAGAAGGCGGAAGAACAGATTGGGAATCCATATGTGGAAAGAATGAGATTGCGGGGGATCAGGCAGGGGTTCTGGAAGAATCTCAAAACTAAGAGGGAAGACCAGGAGAACTTTTAATCAGATAGCAGTGGGAACGATTATTAGTATGATTCTTCGCTGGCTGTTGAACGAGGGGACCGAGCACGTATGGGATTGTTCTGAGTGCAGTGATGTCGGTTCTTATTTCAACTCAACTCAAATCAACTTAGTCGCACTGGAGTGAAATAAATGTTAACAACGTGTTGATGAGTTTTCTATGCACTTAAGGAATAATGTCTGTGATGTTTCATAGTCTATCGTCAGGTTCGTTACAATTATATATGTCAACACTTTTTGGGCACGGTTGCAAAATGTGGCATCTGATGAGTTCATTACGCGAGTTAAAATTATATTGGCTGCTAGAAGAATTTGCAATTAGGCAATGCAGTGGCTGCCCTGGCACCCAATCAAACGAAACAAGCTTATATATTGAGGTCTGATAACTGTGGAGTTACAAGAATGTCCTTGTCATTTGTTAGGACACATGTTTGCTGATGATGACACGCAATAAGTATTCTGAAAATGACAGCTTGATATCTCTACCTATGCTGCAGAGTTTAGTTCAGTTTAGTTTAGTTTAGTCAACGGTTCAACATCACGGCACACGGGTGTAACCCATAAGTGCTCCGTTCTACTCCTAACTCAAGCCTGAGTCCGGAGAATCTCAGCTCAGTGCACGAACTCCGTAGCACTGGCGAGGATCCTGAAATACTTTGGGTAGATGTTAAACTCGAAATTTTGCCCGTGCAGCGCAATTAGGCTACTCTTTTTCGATTTCCAACTGCCAAGGTTTTTTTATTTTTTTTTGTCGTGCTCAACAATACACACGGGCGTCCTATCTCACTACCTAAAGACCAGGAGCAATTTTTTTGTACTAGAAGTCCACGTGAAATAATCCCGGCCCTCACCGGGGCTTGAACCCGGGACCTCCAGCACGCGTGGAGATGAATTTCTGCTCACTGCGGTTTCCAGTATGAGATTTAAATACTGCTGAATCGATTGCATGATGGGACCACTAACTACACCTTTCAGCTTGCTTGAAAGTTAAAGTCTGGATCATCCACTTAATTTAAACGGGTTTACCCATACTTGGCTGTTCTTGCTCAGCTGTACAACAAGTCGCATGCCGGTAGCATCGCGCAAAGCACGAATTTCGCATCTACAGCGATCAAGATCCTCAAACGTCATCGGAAAATGTGCACTCGGGATCTAAATGACGCCGTCCGAAAACGAACAAAACACCTTCAGCGCAGAGGCATACAGCCTAACAATTTTGTCATGCAGACTCTCGCTCTCTCCTCTCTCTCTCTCTCTCTCTCCTCTCTCTCTTTTCTCTCTCTCCTCTCTCTCTCCTCTCTCTCTCTCTCTCTCTCTCTCCCTCTCTCCTCTTTCTTTCCCCTCCCCCTCACAATCATGTATTCAATGAAAAACTTAGCTATGCCAATGCATATGTCCACAACGTAAATGCAGCCAGTAGTCACAGCTTTAGAACCATTGATTCATATTTTCATTCACTCAGTAATGCAGGCTTTCAAGCAAGTGTTTGTGTGTTTTCATAATTCATTGGTTCAATACGCACGTTGTTGCTTTTGTTCACGTAAACGAGTCTTTTGCATAATGCCATAGGCTACAAAGTGTTTTGTTTTATTTGTTGGTTAGAGCAAGTTTCATTGTTCACAGAATAAATCCACTTGTGATTAATTATTGATTGGTCCCTTATAGTTGTACACCTCTATTCTGTCCTCAGACAGGATATGGGATATTAGTTCTCAATAGAACCAGAGACAATATGGGGTGTTGCACAGATTACTGAGACAATGGAGGGAGGGGACATAGAGATGTATATTCATCATCATCATCATCATCATCATCATCATCATCAATACCATCATTACCATCCTCATCAACATTATAATTATAATCACTAACACGAAGCAATAGTTTATAGAATGTCGATCTTACATAGGTCTCTACTTCCACTGCATCATCTATGTTCATGTTTACGTGTCTCGTGTCTTTTGTCCCGTGTTCTGTTCTCGTGTCCTGTGCCTTGTATCCGTGTCTTGTATCCCTTGTCTTGTATCCGTGTCTTGTAATCCGTGTCTTGTGTCCCGTGTTCCGTTCTCGTGTCCTGTGCCATGCATCGTTGTCTTGTATCCGTGTCTTGTATCCGTGTCTTGTATCCCTTGTCTTGTAATCCATGTCTTGTAATCCGTGTCTTGTGTCCCGTGTCTTGTGCCTCACATTTCAAGCGCAATGTTGGCCTGCCGCAACCATATTCCATACAGCATGTATTCCATTACGGAGAAAAACATTATATTTCCCTATTACCAGTCTCCCGCCATCATGCGAACCCACTCCTACTTCAGAGGTAGTTATAATTTACATACCCTAGTCAAGGACGAGAAGTCAACATTTTAGTCAAACTTAACGGTGTAGGAGTTGAACCCGTTACCTTGTCATCAGGACACCGGATGTTTAAGAATGACAGCTCTAATCATTCAGCCATGTTGACTTTGTACTTAACTTATGCATTGTTATTTCCGCCGGCATCTGTGACTAAGGGCTAGCGAATGCGTTTCGTAATCCCACATTCTAGTTTCGAAATCAGGTGCAGACCTATTGGAAGAAGGTCGCCTCGTGTTAATTCTTAACAATCGTATGAACGTCCGTAGTTCAGAAAGCTATGGCAAACTACTGCAAAATTGCCTAGAAAAATCACAAACATCCAACAACAACAAAATGCAGGGGTTGATTGTGGCGTGTTGTTAAGGACACATATCAAACTTTTATTGTAATGTTAATTTGTATTGATCCAGGTCATTCCAAATTTCCAACTGTAATTGTTGTATGACCCCTCGGTCTGGTTCTGTGGAGACTATCTATGTTTCGATATTTATTCTTCTCTCTGGAGCTCTAAGTGACGAAGTGGACAAACCGCCTGCATCGCGATCGAAGGTTGTCAATTCGTTGTCGAACTTTAAATACCCTTTAATCTGCTATAAGGCGCATTTGGCATATGACGCAAGACCCATATTTGTATTTATTTTTTAAAGTTGCATATGCCTTCCAGGATGTTACAGTCAACACCAGCATTTTTCAGCTTTTGTTGATGATCTTGGCAAGATTACGCTCAGTAGTTTGCCACTGATTTCTGACCGACCATCTCACATACCTCGTAAGTAACTAATGAGACGCGATGCGCTGCCGAATCTCGCGCCGCTGTGTTCCTCACATGGATATACGGGATTACGGAGAAAGTCGTTAAACTCTTCGCCAGAGAGACGGCTTATTTGTATAAATAAATCAATACTCGATGCTGGATCTGGTCAGTATCGTGCTTGTAATCTTTACTTTCTTAGATATTTCTGGTTCCCATCATGAACCTAGGTCGGCCTGGCGGATATAGTCAATATGAAATGTCCACCCTGATACGGATGTGAATCCATGACGCCTGCACACACACACACACACACGCACATACACACACTCACGCACACACACACACACGCACGCACGCACGCACGCACGCACAAGCGAGCCCTTCTTTGCTGGTCCGCAACGTGAGTTGAAAAACGTAAGAAAAAAGTTAAATATGTTCTCCTTTGAGGATTGTTTAGAACTTGTTAAAAACAAGATTGTCTTTTTCTCAAAACATGATATCCGCACCGTTTTTATGGTGATTTAATTTTAAAATAAATTGAGCCAGCAGCCGTATAGCCCAAGGTGTATTTATTTTTAAGGAGAAGGGAATCATTGGTTCAATGGGAAGTTAAAAAATAGTAACCAGCTGAGACCGATACTAACAGCCGGCCCGGTCGACGACATTTGTTTGTTGACGACGTGCGTTTCTGTTGTTTCCTATGTGACGAAAAGTGAGAAAGATGCACATTATAATTTTCTGATTGTCATAAGATGCTTGTAAATAATAAATAGCCCACCCCTTGCATTAAATAGTTACTGTTAGCAGCTGATCATTAAATCATTTTTATTACAGCATACTGTAATTTAATAAGCTTGTTTAAAATATGATTTGGTATTGTTTCCCAAGATATACTTTATTTTTTATTTTATATTGGTGTTCATTACTGTCGGTGTATATGAGTATATACACCTTTACAAGAAGACCTAAATGTAGCTTTGACATTTAAAAAAATTTTGATCTGTAAATCTCTACAATAAAATGTTTACTCATAAAAATGGGACCACCATTAAATAAATCACCGCCATCCAATAATATTATGGAGCAGTATTTAGCGCACCGGGACAACACCCACAATTACGTTAAATCTTATATTTATATTAAAATGTATATTGAGGTCATATAAAATTCCAGATTACAAGGAGACAATTTTTTTTTAAACGGCACCAGTCTCTGGTGTCAAAGGAAAATTTTATATCGGTCCGCGAAAGTGAAAAGTTTGGGAAGCACTGCTCTACAGGACGTTGCAGTCAACACCAGAATTTTTTTCTGTTGTGATCTCTTGGCAAGTTTACGTTTAGTAGTTCGCCATTTCTGATTAGCATAAGATTTAGAAACGCGTTATCAATAGAAACGAGGAAAAGAGTGTTGAGGGGATACATAGAGCTTGTTCTTTTGTATGGATGTGAAACTTGGACAATGAGCAGTCAAGCTGAAAAACAGCTGATGGCTGCAGAAATGTGGTTTCTGAGGAAAATGCAAAGAATACCATGGACAGACAGAAAAACCAATGACCAAGTACTATAGGGACAAATGAAACTCGTAAATTGATTAGAGAAATTAGACGTAGACAGTCAAAATTATTTGGACATGTTATGGGAAGAAATGGATTGGAGAACTTAGTGACAACTGGCACGATCGAAGGGAACAGACCAAGAGGAAGACCGAGAAGAAAATACCTGGATGGCTTGGCCACATGCATGGACGAGACAGAAACACTGAGCTGATCCATGACTCTGGTGATCGAGTGAAATTGCGAGTTATGACCGCCCACGCTTTCCGGTATGGCACATGATTGATTGATTGAGTTCACCATTGCTTTCTGAACGACCAGCACCAATACAATTTCGTTAAAAAAAACCAACGCAAGACGGATTGCTGCCAAATCGTCTGCAGCTGTGTTTCGAACACGGGTATGCTGGATTTCAAACTGCGTCCTTAACTTCTACGCCACGGAGTTAGCATTATGTTTTCTTATTTTACACAATTTCACGATGGATGATCTGCCCTTAACCCGTTCAAACTCGCATTGTTGGTACGATGATAAAAGCACGCAGAAGAAATGAAGATTGAGGTTAACGAAGTAAATAAAAGAAGATAATGATAAAAGATAAAAACGCCATATAATGTATATTTTACAAATAACCTTTACTGTTTATCTGTTTGGATACCCTCATTTCCTATGTATGCAATCACTTTGTTATCGAAGTTAGTAGTATACGGAATTACTAAGTTATATAGCAATATTCAGATCCTGACATATAATATGTCAGGTCTTAGTCTGATGTGGCGGAACTACCCTATGACAAAGGTTGGAACGGCAAAACTTGGGGGGGTTTTGCCT
>JACEFZ010015943.1:0-23546 GCA_014155875.1 Cepaea nemoralis
TGGAGGCCCCAAATTTTTTTTGAAACGGGCCCTTTATGAACGATCGACGCTATACCATTTTATGAAAAGCAGACAATCAGCATTCCTTCCTTCCTTCCTTCCTGCGTGCCTGCCTGCCTTCCTTCATTCCTTCCTTCCTTCCTTCCTTCCTTCTGCGCTTCCAATCCCTGTGAGTGTTATTTAATTTGTCCCAAAATTTGGGTTTTCACCTCATCTCATGCTTCCCTCTGTGCTTTCCATCTCTTGAGTGTTGTCCAGTGTTTCCACCACTTTCCTGTTTTCTTAGTCAGTCTCTGTGTTTATTGTTTACTTTATTGTTGTTGTTGTTGTTGTTGTTGTTGTTGTTGTTGTTGTTGTTGTGTAAATAGACGATTTCTAAGGGGAAAAGTCCGACTGGAAAGGCAGTGTTAATAACCCTGATGTTCTGTATATTTTTGCAAATGTTGGTTGGTCAGTCAGTTTTTTCCATGGCGCGTCCGCCCTCCACAGTAGCCTTCCTGCGAGCTTGCCAGCCCACTCATTTCTTTGTACTCCCGCATGCCCTGGCACGAAGATGAAACTACTCTTTGCCAGCCGAGACAGCTCCAGAGACAGCAACCACTCTCTTTGGATCCACCCCGTCTCTATCTTCTTGAGCATGCTCATTGAGTCACTAAGGAAACAAGTCCTAGTGAATGTTTTGCAAATGTTATTAACAATATAAGAAAAACACCCTACCTGTTACCACTCTTACAATTTAATATGACGTTTCCTTCCACTCTTTTCATTTGTTCATGGCACATCATTTAACAGTCTTTAACTCAATTGTTTATAGAATACTATTTAACAGTCTCTAATTAATTAGTTCTTAGAATAGTATTTAACAATCTCTGTATTAATTAGCTCATAGAATAGTATTTAACAAGCAACAAACTTGTCTGGTTTTCCCTCCACAGATAAGCGGAAATGCTTCCTACTTCTGCCAACCGCCCTCCACAATCGTCTTCCGGTTTTCCCGCCCAGCCTCCGATACGACGGCACCGGCGGACGTTTATGCCCTGGGCAGAAGAGACACATGCTCCAGGTCTGCTGGAGCTGGCACGGGTCAAGGACTGTCCAGCGATCCTTTTGTCATTCGGATCAACACTACAGACACGAACTGTGGAGCCCAGGTAGTTGTCAACAATGTGTCTTCCTTTGTTGTCCTTTCTCTACCATCGGGGCATAGGCCGTCAAGTAATTCACGCCAATACACGTTCTAACAATCCAGGAGCCAGTTCTGGAGCTTTACTAGGTGAAAGGAGGTCAGTCGGCGATCCAGACTCCTTCGGCTTTCTCCTCGTAGCGTCATGCCCTTATCTTGTAGCATCGCGTCATATCTCCATCTTGTAGCATCACGTCATGTTTCCTCCCTGCAGCATCGCGTATTACATTCTTCCTGTAGCATCGCGTCATACCTCCTTCCTGTAGCATCGCGTCATACCTCCATCTTTTAGCATCGCATCATACCTCCTTCCTGTAGCATCGTGTCATACCTCCATCTTGTAGCATTGCGTCATGTCCCCATCTTGTAGCATCGCGTCATACCTCCTTCCTGTAGCATCGCTTCATACCTCCATCTTGTAGCATCGCGTCATGTCCCCATCTTGTAGCATCGCGTCATGTCCCCATCTTGTAGCATCGCGTCATGTCCCCATCTTGTAGCATCGTGTCATACCTCCATCTTGTAGCATTGCGTCATGTCCCCATCTTGTAGCATCGCGTCATGTCCCCATCTTGTAGCATCGCGTCATACCTCCATCTTGTAGCATTGCGTCATGTCCCCATCTTGTAGCATCGCGTCATACCTCCTTCCTGTAGCATCGCGTCATGTCCCCATCTTGTAGCATCGCGTCATGTCCCCATCTTGTAGCATCGCTTCATACCTCCATCTTGTAGCAATGCGTCATGTCCCCATCTTGTAGCATCGCGTCATACCTCCTTCCTGTAGCATCGCTTCATACCTCCATCTTGTAGCATCGCGTCATGTCCCCATCTTGTAGCATCGCGTCATGTCCCCATCTTGTAGCATCGCGTCATGTCCCCATCTTGTAGCATCGTGTCATACCTCCATCTTGTAACATCGTGTCATACCTCCATCTTGTAACATCGTGTCATACCTCCATCTTGTAACATCGTGTCATACCTCCATCTTGTAACATCGTGTCATACCTCCATCTTGTAACATCGTGTCATACCTCCATCTTGTAACATCGTGTCATACCTCCATCTTGTAACATCGTGTCATACCTCCATCTTGTAACATCGTGTCATACCTCCATCTTGTAACATCGTGTCATACCTCCATCTTGTAACATCGTGTCATACCTCCATCTTGTAGCATCGCGTCATGTCCCCATCTTGTAGCATCGCGTCATGTCCCCATCTTGTAACATCGTGTCATACCTCCATCTTGTAACATCGTGTCATACCTCCATCTTGTAACATCGTGTCATACCTCCATCTTGTAACATCGTGTCATACCTCCATCTTGTAACATCGTGTCATACCTCCATCTTGTAACATCGTGTCATACTCCCATCTTGTAACATCGTGTCATACCTCCATCTTGTAACATCGTGTCATACCTCCATCTTGTAACATCGTGTCATAACATCCATCTTGTAACATCGTGTCATACCTCCATCTTGTAACTCGTGTCATACCTCCATCTTGTAACATCGTGTCATACCTCCATCTGTAACTCGTGTAATACCTCCATCTTGTACATCGTGTCATACCTCCATCTTGTAACATCGTGTCATAACCTCCATCTTGTAACATCGTGTCATACCTTCATCTTGTAACATCGTGTCATACCTCCATCCTGTAACATCGTGTCATACCTCCACCTTGTAACATCGTGTCATACCTCCATCTTGTAACATCGTGTCATACCTCCATCTTGTTAACATCGTGTCATACCTCCATCTTGTAACATCGTGTCATACCTCCATCTTGTAACATCGTGTCATCCTCCATCTTGTAACATCGTGTCATACCTCCATCTTGTAACTAATCGGTCCATACATACCTCCATCCTTGTACATCGTGTCATAACCTCCATCTTGTAACATCGTGTCATACCTCCATCTTGTAACATCGTGTCATACCTCCATCTTGTAACATCGTGTCATACCTCCATCTTGTAACATCGTGTCATACCTCCATCTTGTAACATCGTGTCATACCTCCATCTTGAAGAGGCTCCTGTCGTCTTGGTTGAATGAGATATTCTCATTGGCCTATCTGTAGGCTTGCTCATGGTGCTTGGGTTTTGCAGCTACAGTTGTCTGCTGGATGGGGAAGACAGCCCACGCCAACCCTTCCTAGTCGCTCCTTACTTCACGGTGTTTCTATACTTTGCTCATATTCTGCACCCGGTAACACTCGGGCGCCAGCACTGAGTGTTGAAGTGTTATATTGCTATATATAAACTCAATACTGTAGTGTTATATTGCTATATATAAACTCAACACTATAGTGTTATATTGCTATATATAAACTCAATACTGTAGTGTTATATTGCTATATATAAACTCAATACTGTAGTGTTATATTGCTATATATAAACTCAAGACTAGTGTTATATTGCCATATATAAACTCAATACTGTAGTGTTATATTGCTATATATAAACTCAATACTGTAGTGTTATATTGCTATATATAAACTCAAGACTGTAGTGTTAAATTGCTATATATAAACTCAATACTGTAGTGTTATATTGCTATATATAAACTCAATACTGTAGTGTTATATTGCTATATATAAACTCAATACTGTAGTGTTATATTGCTATATATAAACTCAATACTGTAGTGTTATATTGCTATATATAAACTTAATACTGTAGTGTTATATTGCTATATATAAACTCAATACTGTAGTGTTATATTGCTATATATAAACTCAATACTGTAGTGTTATATTGCTATATATAAACTCAAGACTGTAGTGTTATATTGCTATATATATAAACTCAAGACTGTAGTGTTATATTGCTATATATAAACTCAAGACTGTAGTGTTATATTGCTATATATAAACTCAATACTGTAGTGTTATATTGCTATATATAAACTCAATACTCTAGTGTTATATTGCTATATATAAACTCAATACTGTAGTGTTATATTGTTATATATAAACTCAATACTGTAGTGTTATATTGCTATATATAAACCCAATACTGTAGTGTTATATTGCTATATATAAACTCAATACTGTAGTGTTATATTGCTATATATAAACTCAATACTGTAGTGTTATATTGCTATATATAAACTCAATACTGTAGTGTTATATTGCTATATATAACTCAAGACTGTAGTGTTATATTGCTATATATATAAACTCAAGACTGTAGTGTTATATTGCTATATATAACTCAAGACTGTAGTGTTATATTGCTATATATAAACTCAATACTGTAGTGTATATTGCTATATATAAACTCAATACTCTAGTGTTATATTGCTATATATAAACTCAATACTGTAGTGTTATATTGCTATATATAAACTCAATACTGTAGTGTTATATTGCTATATATAAACCCAATACTGTAGTGTTATATTGCTATATATAAACTCAATACTGTAGTGTTATATTGCTATATATAAACTCAATACTGTAGTGTTATATTGCTATATATAAACTCAATACTGTAGTGTTATATTGCTATATATAAACTCAATACTGTAGTGTTATATTGCTATATATAAACTCAATACTGTAGTATGCATGTGAATCGTGGACAATAAGCAGACTAGTCGGTGTCGCGGAATGCCGCCTTAACATCCCAGAATATTTTTCTCGGTCTCCAAATTTGAGAGGCCAAATTGAGAAAGAATGAATTAATCACACTACTCCAAGGTTATCTAGTCGTGAGGTAAGATTATTCACAAAAAGCCTCTAGCCATGACGTAAGCTTGCAGATGGCAAGTAAAATGGCAACTAGATAATTAGTATACACCTTGGGAAACTGCTGACCCAGACGGGCTATGACACCACACAGACGCATTGGCACCTTCTTGCCCAGGTAGACCCAGACTGAATCAACAATGAACTGGGCCAGTGAGTGAAATAAAACCACCCAGGCGTGAACAACATTGACACAGGGAGAGATAATAGCCCCAGGGCTATAAACAAGCCCCATCCACCCTGACTGGCAGACTCAGGTAGGTGTGAAATCACTGATAAGACTGTGAAACTGATCTGGGGCTGGCAACGCAAAACCATCCAGGTGTGACACTATGGTGAGAGTTAGTGGTTAAGAGAATTCTTATGACTGGACAGACTTGGAGTTAATTGCAATTAACGTCAGGAGGAGATAAGAAGAATTTATGACGGGACTGCCAAAGAGATAATAGTGTCTCAGACACTGTCTGCTGGACTCAGCTTAAATAAGGGTCCCTAGCCTGTTTTAGGTTAGATTAAGTTTGACTTCAGAACAGGTGAGACAACCAGCTCGTTTTGTATGATTCTTAGGTTGCTAGATTTAACTAGGAGAATTAATTCTTAGTAACTAGTCGAGTTTTAAATGGATGTAATGACTCTGTCTATATCTGACCTAGGTTACTTCCAGAATTATCATTGCTTCAGGTTACTTGAGTATTCTTTCTAAGTTCTGTGTTCAATATCATATTGCTTTAAAGAGTTATTCTTCTGAGAAGTAGAGCCTTATGTGAAACAGATCTTGTCTGGGTATACTTTTAGGTGTCCTTGGTAGATGCTTGTCATTTCTTTGTACACTATCCTAGTTGTTTTTTGGTGTGTGCATTTGTTGTACAGAATATAAGTCAACTGACTATTTATTTAATTCTTACAACAGCAGTAACTAAGTGGTAACTTCAATTAGACGTTGTATATCTCATTTTGTAGCTATACAATATTAGTACTCAATAATGCCTAATGCTATTATGTTGAATATCATTAGATGTCCATCTTGAAGTAAAATAATGTTTACGGATATGTTGGATGTATGTATGTGTAATTTCATATGAATATACAATGCTAGGAATATGCTTCGTACATATTCTTTTTGTGTATATACATCTCATCTCGTATACCTACAAACTAACTAGTGCATTATGCTATTATGTTAAAGTATCATAATATGTCTAGTTTAATCAATATGTTTATGTGTATTGGATGTTTGATATATTGATTTGTCATATGCAAACCTACCAATATGAAGTGTTATATTATGGTGTGCGCATTGGCACACTAACCATCGATTGCATTTGTAGCAGAGGTGTAATGGTACAGACATTACCCACAATTGGTAGTATAGGGTATATGGTGCTAAACTTTCTCAGTGTATTGTGGGCGTGCGTCCACGGTAATGCATGGAAACCTGGCACAGCTACGGGTCACGGCTTGCAAGCCCGGATGATCAGGCATTGTTATAATACCCTTACCGACCCTGTGAGCTGCTAAACTAACATTGACGGAGCGGCCTGTACGACACATAATTTATGTGTTAGCGACATGGACATGGGGCGGCAGAAATGTCATCAGTACAGGCGTGTGAGACAATTGAAAAGCCCGTCCCAGACTAAAGACAGTAGGGAGAAGGAGGAGGGTGAACGCAGTCGAGCTGAAAGATAAACTTGGCCAGACTGGTCATTGTATATGTTTGTGTTATATGTTTTAATTAGGATTGCGCTGATGTAGAACTGATATAACACATTTTTGACTTTCTTTCAAGCTCTCACAAGGAGCCCTATGTTATAGATCTCAAGACTAGAGACTACTGACTAGGAGTGTCAGGACTGGCAGGATCGTCAGAATACCGGCAAGCTGTTCTTTTTCTCTTTTGTTGTCTACTGGAGAGTGGGAATCTGGGCCACAGTTCCAGATAGATCGAGTAACAAGTAAAGTTACGTAATGTTTGTCATCAATATCAATATGTATATGATTTCATCATCCTCACATTGACAATCATCCTATGTCTATTGTTATGATTAGCAAATAAATGTGGTAGTATTGTAACTCATAGTTCTGTCATTATATTTTAATTCCAATTGTGCATACGTGTTGTGTGTGTACATTGGTGGGGTTCACTTACACACCAAGGAAGGGAGCAGTCAGGGAGAAAAACCTGTACTGGAATAGTTGTCTTTACACTTTAATTCAGACTTAAAAATCTATTCTAGCTAACCTTCTTCTTCCCATCCTTGGCGAATATTCAGCACAGTTCATTTTAATTTTGTAACGAGCCACTTGGAGCTGTACGTTGGATATTCAGGGGCCTAATCTATAGTTCAGCCATATAGATTTTGTCCCTAGTCAGTTTTCTGACTATTAGGGGTTGCTCGCCAGTGAAAATACTTTCATCTAGCCGGTGGGGCACCCCGACTTCTGACAGATTGGTGTCTCGTCTCCGGGATTTAATTTTAACCCAATCCTACTGATTGGGCTTCTCGTCTGGAATTTGAATTCGTACTTCTCACTTTCAATAGACTCCGGTACTAGACCCTAGACATACGATTTTAAAAGTTAACTCTTGTAATCTTCAGTCATCAAAATAGACTATCATCAGATGTAGCTAATTTTAGTTGAGGAAGTTACAGAGTATAGATATAACTTTTCAAAAGTGTATAACAGATAAGAACTTATGAGAACTACCTCATCTATCATTTATTGATAAGTATTTTAATTCTTATCATTTAGTGTATCTTTCATCATTTAATGATAACTGATCACTTTAATCATATTTACATTGATGTGTTTGATGATTTAACTGCTTGACTGATTTGCCATTTTATGCTAATATATGCCATGTTCATTTTGACATGTATGCAGTGCATTTTAATGTTTATTTAGGTAAATATTAATATTGATTACTGTGTAGTATATCTCTCACACTTACTTCACTGCTATCGCCAGGTACTATTTGAATATTATTTTCAGTTGTCTTTCACTGCTGAAGCTAAACTCTACACATTGGTTTAGGTTCTGCTGTCATTGGTTCATTCTTGTCTTTCTAGCTTAGATCTGATTTTTGATATAAACATAGGGGCTTACCTAAATATAGTCATTAGCAATTATGTTCTTGCTTCACCGGAATCTTGAAGAGGATCTGAAGGCGCGCGCAGATTTCTCAGAGACCGCGAGAGGGTGGGGCATAAGAGAAGGCTTACAGGGAGAGCAACTAGAAACATATATCATAGCTGAGTTAGAATGGTGGGACCAAGAAGAAGAAATTATGTTTAAAGAAAGTGATGAGTTCGTTGAAGCACAAGAGCGTAGCAAAACTGAAGGAGTAAAGATGGAGAAAACGCATATAGAAACAGTCATTGTGGAGAAGCTAACCTTTCTAGCGGAACATAAGGTAGGAGATACGGATGCTCACCCAACCAGGAAGGAAGGGACATCTTTGCCACCCACCGCAGAATCAGAGTTAGTGGACCGGGAACTACAGGTTCTCATTCGACCCAGTCCTAAACGGAAAAGAGGGAAGAAAAAACGGGCCAAGGGCATTTCAAACAGTCACAAACGTGATAACTGTTTGCACCACGGCAATAGTCGTTTAACAGTAGAGGACCTTCAGGAAAACCACTTGACTGCTACGAGAAATGAATCTCGAGAGAAAGAGGAACTGAAGACAACCTTTAATGAGGTCGCAGGCGGAGACCTAGCCGATTCTCACATTCCCTTCGGTTCACAGAATCACGAAGTGGAATTACATCTGACTGAAATAGGGAGGAAAGAAGAAACGGAATCCCAGGTGAATTTCATTACTGCAACGCGGGAAGAAGCACTAATTATCAGTTCAGATAATTTAACTGGTCCGCCAGTCCAAGACTCCCAGGAATCTCAATTTACTTCAACGAGAGGTGAAACTCAAGAGGAAGATGACCTGAGGACATCTTTTAAGGAGGTCGGAGATCGAAAGGTAACCGACTTTATTATTCCCTTCAGCTCAGGAGAGGATGAAGGGGGATTAAATTTGACTGACAGAGGGACGAAGGATGATCCGGAATCCCGTGTGATCTTTGAGGCTGCAGCTCAGGACAAGACACTAGATCTCAGTTCAAATCATTTACCTATTGTGATGGATTGCTTAGACAGCCCACCACAGGATTTACCTCAACTGGACTTAGCCCATGAAAGCACGACCAGAGAGGAACATCCAGACCAGGAAACATTTCCAGTTGTTATCTCACAGTATACCAGTTCGGAGACTCAGGAAACACAGGGAATTGTCATGAGCCAGAATATGGACTCTGATATTGTGCAGACAACATTGTCTGTAGTTGCTAAAGAAGAAAATTCTTTGCACAAGATGGAGGAAGAAACGCCTATCATCTCATTAGCTGAAGTTATCAGGGAATTCCAGCAACAGGGACCTGAAGTAACAGAAGTCAAGAGTGGTTTGGAATCAACACTCTTAGGACTCAATCTACCCTTCAGTCAGGTCGATTTGATAGGAGTAGATCAGCTATTTGTGGATACTTCAGGTAAAAGTAACTCCACATTATCGCCCTGGAGGAACTATGTTATTTCTCAAGGCTGGACAACTTGGCACACTAAATTTCCAATTTCTAGCACGGTTTTCACACGAAACTCTAATGCAGAGAAACTCAGCCCGTTAATTGATTATCAGGGGAAGAAACCGCGACACCGAGGAGGGAAGATTGTTACGCCCGACTTTGAAGGAGGAAAGCGCCAGTTGAATTTATATCATGGGACCATGATGTGTAACCTTATTCCTTTTAAAAGGAAGCTATTGATGGATCTGTTAAGGATCTTTAAAGGATGGAGGAATATCACGGAGACAAGCTTTGCTGTGGCCAGCTTATGCGAGACTTCACTACGGGTACATCCTCGGCTGAAAGGATTAAATCACGTGAGTGAATGGTGTAAAACAATTGCTGCCCAGAGGCGTAGAAGAATCCCGTTGATTGTGATCTTTCCCGGAGGGGTAAAATTACAACCTCCTGACAATTACCGGATTTTACCAAGCTATTGCATGGAATCCCGGCCGAAAACCAGGTACAAGGATCTATCCAGAGTATCTTTGGGTTATGGAAATGGGACGTCTTTATGCAAGACAACCCACTGCCACAAGGAATATTGGAAACCTTCAGGCAGATACAGAACGGAGAGTGCTTAGGCATTATTCTGGGATGTACGGCGTGCTTTGACAAAAGATTTCTGGCAGAAACTTTTTTTTAAGGGGAAAGCTCTGTCGCGGAATGCCGCCTTAACATCCCAGAATATTTTTCTCGGTCTCCAAATTTGAGAGGCCAAATTGAGAAAGAATGAATTAATCACACTACTCCAAGGTTATCTAGTCGTGAGGTAAGATTATTCACAAAAAGCCTCTAGCCATGACGTAAGCTTGCAGATGGCAAGTAAAATGGCAACTAGATAATTAGTATACACCTTGGGAAACTGCTGACCCAGACGGGCTATGACACCACACAGACGCATTGGCACCTTCTTGCCCAGGTAGACCCAGACTGAATCAACAATGAACTGGGCCAGTGAGTGAAATAAAACCACCCAGGCGTGAACAACATTGACACAGGGAGAGATAATAGCCCCAGGGCTATAAACAAGCCCCATCCACCCTGACTGGCAGACTCAGGTAGGTGTGAAATCACTGATAAGACTGTGAAACTGATCTGGGGCTGGCAACGCAAAACCATCCAGGTGTGACACTATGGTGAGAGTTAGTGGTTAAGAGAATTCTTATGACTGGACAGACTTGGAGTTAATTGCAATTAACGTCAGGAGGAGATAAGAAGAATTTATGACGGGACTGCCAAAGAGATAATAGTGTCTCAGACACTGTCTGCTGGACTCAGCTTAAATAAGGGTCCCTAGCCTGTTTTAGGTTAGATTAAGTTTGACTTCAGAACAGGTGAGACAACCAGCTCGTTTTGTATGATTCTTAGGTTGCTAGATTTAACTAGGAGAATTAATTCTTAGTAACTAGTCGAGTTTTAAATGGATGTAATGACTCTGTCTATATCTGACCTAGGTTACTTCCAGAATTATCATTGCTTCAGGTTACTTGAGTATTCTTTCTAAGTTCTGTGTTCAATATCATATTGCTTTAAAGAGTTATTCTTCTGAGAAGTAGAGCCTTATGTGAAACAGATCTTGTCTGGGTATACTTTTAGGTGTCTTGGTAGATGCTTGTCATTTCTTTGTACACTATCCTAGTTGTTTTTTGGTGTGTGCATTTGTTGTACAGAATATAAGTCAACTGACTATTTATTTAATTCTTACAACAGCAGTAACTAAGTGGTAACTTCAATTAGACGTTGTATATCTCATTTTGTAGCTATACAATATTAGTACTCAATAATGCCTAATGCTATTATGTTGAATATCATTAGATGTCCATCTTGAAGTAAAATAATGTTTACGGATATGTTGGATGTATGTATGTGTAATTTCATATGAATATACAATGCTAGGAATATGCTTCGTACATATTCTTTTTGTGTATATACATCTCATCTCGTATACCTACAAACTAACTAGTGCATTATGCTATTATGTTAAAGTATCATAATATGTCTAGTTTAATCAATATGTTTATGTGTATTGGATGTTTGATATATTGATTTGTCATATGCAAACCTACCAATATGAAGTGTTATATTATGGTGTGCGCATTGGCACACTAACCATCGATTGCATTTGTAGCAGAGGTGTAATGGTACAGACATTACCCACAATTGGTAGTATAGGGTATATGGTGCTAAACTTTCTCAGTGTATTGTGGGCGTGCGTCCACGGTAATGCATGGAAACCTGGCACAGCTACGGGTCACGGCTTGCAAGCCCGGATGATCAGGCATTGTTATACTACCCTTACCGACCCTGTGAGCTGCTAAACTAACATTGGACGGAGCGGCTGTACGACACATAATTTATGTGTTAGCGACATGGACATGGGGCGGCAGAAATGTCATCAGTACAGGCGTGTGAGACAATTGAAAAGCCCGTCCCAGACTAAAGACAGTAGGGAGAAGGAGGAGGGTGAACGCAGTCGAGCTGAAAGATAAACTTGGCCAGACTGGTCATTGTATATGTTTGTGTTATATGTTTTAATTAGGATTGCGCTGATGTAGAACTGATATAACACATTTTTGACTTTCTTTCAAGCTCTCACAAGGAGCCCTATGTTATAGATCTCAAGACTAGAGACTACTGACTAGGAGTGTCAGGACTGGCAGGATCGTCAGAATACCGGCAAGCTGTTCTTTTTCTCTTTTGTTGTCTACTGGAGAGTGGGAATCTGGGCCACAGTTCCAGATAGATCGAGTAACAAGTAAAGTTACGTAATGTTTGTCATCAATATCAATATGTATATGATTTCATCATCCTCACATTGACAATCATCCTATGTCTATTGTTATGATTAGCAAATAAATGTGGTAGTATTGTAACTCATAGTTCTGTCATTATATTTTAATTCCAATTGTGCATACGTGTTGTGTGTGTACATTGGTGGGGGTTCACTTACACACCAAGGAAGGGAGCAGTCAGGGAGAAAAACCTGTACTGGAATAGTTGTCTTTACACTTTAATTCAGACTTAAAAATCTATTCTAGCTAACCTTCTTCTTCCCATCCTTGGCGAATATTCAGCACAGTTCATTTTAATTTTGTAACGAGCCACTTGGAGCTGTACGTTGGATATTCAGGGGCCTAATCTATAGTTCAGCCATATAGATTTTGTCCCTAGTCAGTTTCTGACTATTAGGGGTTGCTCGCCAGTGAAAAATACTTTCATCTAGCCGGTGGGGCACCCCGACTTCTGACAGTCGGAAAAGATCAGATGGTAGCAGAAATATGGATAGCCACCTGGATGACTGAACCACGTGGTATAACCGGACAGGTTGCTTGGATCTGCACCACTCGGTGGTGTATTTGTGCATGATAAGCCAGACGTGATCGGGGTCATTTGGGATCAAGTCTATAGAGCAGAAGAACAGATAGGTCATCACTGCCTGGAGGGAATGGTGCTGCGGGGAGTGACCAGGGGGTCAGACCGACACTAAGGACTCCGAAGTAAGGTCAGACGGACACAATCAGACTGCTGCTGGTATCATTACTATTGAGACCCTTCGCTGTCTGTTGCAGATGAGCACGGAGCACGTATGGCAATGCCCCGAGTGTCGTGATGTCGGTGTTTGACTGAACTCAACCAGATTGTGACTATGATTGGCTGGTGGGGTAGCTAGCAAAACGTTAGCCATCTTTGAACAACCAGCATCATATTTTAGCAGAGGAGTTTTGAAAACGCGTTTTCCAAATTCAAGTTTTGATTGTAGTTGTTTGTAGCTGTTACAACAACAACAACAACAACAACAACAACAACAACAACAACAACAACAACAACAACAACAACAACAACAACAAACTGCAATTGTGTAACTGCAACCTGTGAAAACATCTTACATAAAGTAAAACGTGTGTTACTTCCTGTCGCTTTTTTGTTCTTAAGCGACAGGAAGTAACATGTAAACAGTGAGAATGTAGTATAGCCCAAACAAAGGCATCATTTCACCGTATGAATAATATTCTCTATAATGTATCTGTGTAAATCTAGGTGAGGCAGTTCTTCAAGAGCTATTTTGAGCCAATGAGGCAGTTCTTTAAGAGCTATAATCAGCCAATGAGGCAATTCTTTAAGAGCTATACTGAGCCAATCCTGATATTATCATCATCAAATGCCACGCTGGCTGGTGTAGGAGGTCATAACTTTCAACAGATCTCGGTCTTTGGTTTCCTCCTGGATCAACTCTGCTGATGATATTCCTCCATGCCACCGTCTCAATCCATCCAGCATCATTTCTCTTGGTCTACCTCTCTTCACCTTAATCTTTCCAGTTGTCACGATGTTATCCAATGCCTCTCTTCTCATCACATGACCAAAGAAAGCTGGTGTCTCTTTCTTATTGTTGTACATAATGTTCTAGTTTCATTAGCCTCTTTCAGGCAGTCATCGTTAGTTACTTTGGCACTTCCAAGGAATTCGCAACATTCGTCTTAGGAACCACATCTCAGTTGCTTCCAAGTTGTTCCTAATTTGTTCATTTACTTTCCAAGATTCTCTGCCATACAGCAATGCAGGTTCTATATAGCACTTTAGCACTCTCTTTCTTACAGTCAATGATAGTGACTTATTGCACAGGATCTCTTCATTTTCCTAAATGCAGCCTTTGCTTCCCTATTCTGCTTTTAATCTCTGTTCTGCATCTTCCATCTGATGTTATAAATGCCCCTAGGTATTTGCAACTATTCACTTGGTTAAGAATTTTCCCTCCTATTTCTATTTCACACTTTGGAGTCACCTCTTTCTTTGATATCACCATTGTTACTGTTTTCTTGACATTCAAGAGAGTCCTTTTTTTGCACTATCAATTACTATTTTGTTACTGTACGCTGCCTGCATTCTTCGATGTATGTCTACTGGTCGACGTCCTTCAAACGAAAGAAACTGAATCACCGCTCTTTGAGCTTCTTTGGACGGATTCTGGATCAAACCGGCCATTTTTTCAACTGACAGAAACAGAACCTATGCATCATAGGACGATAAGCACTTGCGCTTTTACTCATTGGTCAGTACTTATCAGATGACTATGACATGATCATGTTCAACGTATGCAGTTACGCGCGGTGCGGCACGAATGGATTTCAAATGAACGCCCCATATACAATATCCAACAATTGTTGTAGATCAGTTGCATTATCCGCAACCAATACGGTCTCATCTGCATAACGTATATTGTTTATATTATAACCTCCGTTAGTATTCTTGGCTTCTTTTGATCTCTCTCATTATTACTTCGATATAGAGGGAGAAGAGATCCGATTACAAGACTCATCATCCCTGTCGTACTCCTAGCTTTATTTGTTCATAATTGCCATCTTTGTGCTGATGCCAGTGCCCTTGAAAACCCTGCAAAGGCATCGGTTACATGGTTCTCCCTAAACAACCATATTGTGAACACTGACCTGCCAGCAGTGAGGATGGATGGGAGTATTTTGAGTAGAATCCACTCAATGACATATCTTGGCGTGAGGCTTGATCGTAGCCTGTCATTCAGAGAACATGTCGATTATATCATAACGAAAGCTCGAAAATATTTGTCAGCAGTGAAAGTCATGGCAACTGCCAATATCGAGCAAAGACTGCTAATACTTCTGGCCCAAGGACTGGTGCTTTCACCCATCGAGTATGCCCTGGCCATCCTCACTGTCAGCCCTACACAGATCGGAAGACTTGAAAAGGTACAAAACGAAGCCATGCGCATCATTTTGGGCTGCACGAGAGACACCAGCTGTGTAGCAATGAGATACCTCCTTGACTTTCCGACAATGGAACACAGGATCAAGATCTGGAGAGCTCGTGCATACTTAAATATAAGTGCAGATGAGCGGCACCCTCAGCATGAAGCTGTATTCAGAGAAAAGGGTGGCAGGCTAAAGAGAGGCAAATCATGGATGGGTCGGGCGGAAGATATCGTCAGACAGGTCTGCAGTCTTACCAGTATCAACCCCGGCAAGGAATGGGTGCCGATGCCTCCAGCTTTTAAGTGCACTTTCTCCTGCACATCACACTCGACAGACGGTGCAAAGAACAGAACCCTGCCGCTGTCAATGCAGAGGTCAACGCGCTCATCTATGAACACTCAGATAGCCCTGAAGTGCTCATCTATACAGATGGATCTGTTGTAAAGCATCAGAGAAGTGCATGGGCATTTACAGCCCGTGCAGCGGGCCGAACCGTTCAAGAATCCAGTGGTGCCCACTCCATGACCACGAGCAGCATGACGATGGAAGTGATGGCAGTTACGCAGGCTTTCATATGGCTGGAATCACAGCATTATACCAACGTGTGTGTACTAAGTGATTCAATGAGCATGATTCGGAAGGTCGAAGCTGGATCTGTACGTCGCCAGTGGACTGATTTGCTGCGGAAGTCTGTTGTCCGCAAAGTCACCTTCATCTTCGTCCCGGGACATGCGGGAGTCGAGGGAAATGAACGAGCTGATAAACTGGCAGGCTGTGCACCCCTTGCAGATGGCCAGCCCATGGATCGCACCGATGTTATTAACGTCCTTAAAGATATGTCGAGAATAGAGGACTTTTGACGTCAGTGAATCCACATCGCTATCCAGGATGAAAGACTTGGGAGTAAGAATTGGCAAGGCCAGACACGAGAAGTACATCGGGAAAATGAGGTGTCTCGTCAACCAACACAGAACTGGCACTATTAGCCACCGGACGCTAATGCATATGCTGGGGGAGGGGGATCTGAGCACCTATGGACCTGTCCGGAGTGCAGTGAAGATACCCCGGCTGATAACTGATAACTGATAACTGCCCTCTTTATTTCCCATTTTAATAGCAGCTTCTTGGGTCCAGTAAATATTCTTTATTTTTCTGAGATCCGTCCCATCAATATTAATATCTTCCAACATTTTAATCAGTTTATCATGTTTCACTTTATCAAATACCTTAGCATAGTCTATGAAGCACACAGATATATATCTTTCTGTGTCTCTATTGACCTTTCTATTAGTGTCCGTAATGTATATATTGCATTGTTTGTACCCATTCCTTCCACAAATCCATACTGTTTTTACCGATTTTCATTTTTATTTTCTTTCTTGTTCTTCTCATTATAATTCTGAGTAGAAGCTTGGCGATATGGCTTATGAGGTTAATCGTACGAAAATCGTCGCATGCAATTGCTCCTGGTCTTTTTTTGTGTGTGTATTGCTATAAACACAGATTTCAGCATATCATTCTGTAGATATCAATGCCGTAAATATCATTCAACATTTTGGTTAATATATCTACTCCAAATTCTCGCAGTACTTCTAATTCTTCTATTGTGATTCCATCTGGCCAAGCTGGTTTTCCTTTCTTCATATGTTTAATGGCGTCAGCGACTTCTGTTGGAATAGGTGGACCTTCTAAGTTACCTTCTTCTGTTAATTCTTCCTTGTCTCTATCATATAATTCTCTTATATACTTATTTCACTTCCTCAATATCTTTCCTGTGTTTGTTTTTAAACACCCTGTATTTATTCTTATTTTTCTTCCCGTGAGCTCACCGACATTGTCTGTGCATATTTTTTGTATCTTTAATAGAATTTAATTAAATTTTCTTGCACTGCTCATTTAACCAACTTTCTTTTGCCTTCCCACATTTATCTCTTATTTCTTTATTTATCTTAGCATATTCCTGTTTGTCATTTTTACTATGTTGTCCTTTGGCTATCAACTTTAATTAATATATAATAATATAAAATAAATATATAATAATAACTAATCCTGATATAGGAAAGCCAACCGTGGACATTTAGCGTGGAAGCTGCCGCGATGTGGCTTTATAAAAGAATTACAATAACATATAATAGACGGATAGAAAGAGCAATAAGGATATCTTGAAAGAAGGTGCCTCACAAAGAGAACTGGTTACTCGATCCAGAAGAAAACTGTCCATGTTCTGAGGAGCGTGTCTTGAGAAGGTGAAAGTTGTAGGCAAGGAGAGTCAGGGGGAGATCAAGAGAGAATATGCTAAACAGTTTGACATCACGGCATAAAGGAATATCAGTATTAGACATCACGACATAAAGGAATATCAGTATTAGACATCACGGCATAAAGGAATATCAGTATTAGACATCACGACATAAAGGAATATCAGTATTAGACATCACGACATAAAGGAATATCAGTATTAGACATCACGACATAAAGGAATATCAGTATTAGACATCACGGCATAAAGGAATATCAGTATTAGACATCACGGCATAAAGGAATATCAGTATTAGACATCACGACATAAAGGAATATCAGTATTAGACATCACGGCATAAAGGAATATCAGTATTAGACATCACGGCATAAAGGAATATCAGTATTAGACATCACGACATAAAGGAATATCAGTATTAGACATCACGACATAAAGGAATATCAGTATTAGACATCACGACATAAAGGAATATCAGTATTAGACATCACGACATAAAGGAATATCAGTATTAGACATCACGACATAAAGGAATATCAGTATTAGACATCACGGCATAGAGGAATATCAGTATTAAACATCACGACATAAAGGAATATCAGTATTAGACATCACGGCGTAGAGGAATATCAGAATTAGACATCACGACATAAAGGAATATCAGTATTAGACATCACGGCATAGAGGAATATCAGTATTAGACATCACGGCATAAAGGAATATCAGTATTAGACATCACGGCGTAGAGGAATATCAGAATTAGACATCACGACATAAAGGAATATCAGTATTAGACATCACGGCGTAGAGGAATATCAGAATTAGACATCACGACATAAAGGAATATCAGTATTAGACATCACGACATAAAGGAATATCAGTATTAGACATCACGGCATAGAGGAATATCAGTATTAGACATCACGGCATAAAGGAATATCAGTATTAGACATCACGGCGTAGAGGAATATCAGAATTAGACATCACGACATAAAGGAATATCAGTATTAGACATCACGGCGTAGAGGAATATCAGAATTAGACATCACGACATAAAGGAATATCAGTATTAGACATCACGGCATAGAGGAATATCAGAATTAGACATCACGACATAAATCAAATCAAATCAAATCAAATCAACTTTATTAGGGTCACAAATTGGGCGCGCAGGCCCGTCTTACATTCGGCCCTTCCAATCACTCGTCTTTCGTTCATCAAGAGCATTATACATTTACATAGGAAGAAAAATAAACATTGTGAAATGAATGTTGTAAACATAAAAAAGGCTAATTACCATGTTATGAGGCCCATCTCCCACCTATCCATACATCACCCCACCCACACAACACCCCCACCTACCCACACACACGCGCACCAAGGGACACATACACACCCCCACCTACCGACACACACGCACACCAAGGGACACATACATACCCCACCAACCGACCCATCCCCCTCCCGCACATCCCCCACCCACACACACTGCCCTCACCTGATCCCCCAACCAAAACACACTTGCCACCCACAAACATTCCTCCACCAACCCACACATCCCACGCCCATCCACATCCTACCCCACACATCCTCTCCCCACCCACACCTCAAACCACCCATCCCCTAGCCACATCTCCATCGACAACATATTTCCCACCCACACACACACAATCCACCACCAACCCACACATCGCACATCCACTCACACATCCTCAAACCATACACACACATCCCCACCAACTGACATGTCCCTACACCCCTCCCACACACACATCTCCCTAACCACCCATACATCCCCAATCCACTCACACACACCCCACCACCCACACATACAACTTCCACCCACCCACACATACCTTAACCAAATTCCCCACCACACAATCCCCCACCCGCACATCACATACACCCCCTACCACGCACTATTCCCAACCCACGCACCACACACACACATATCCCTCACCAACACATCCCCACTTACACACCACACACATATCCCCCACCAAGATACCACACAATATTCCCACCCACACCCACACAGATACCCTTACCCATCCACCCCACATACCCCCACTCACACACCACAAACATCCGCCACCCACACATACATACCTCACCCACACAATATCACCAACCAACACACCACACACCTCTCCCCACCCACACACGCATTCCCTACCCGTCCACCAACACACACTCACTCACGCATACATCCTCCACTACGCACCCACACACCCCCACCCACCCACTCCCAACCAAACATCTCTCGATCACAATACCCCTACCCCCACACACATCCTCCACCCACTCACACATCCCACCCCGACAATACAACTCCCTCACCCACCTACACATCCCTAAGCCACTCACACACCCCCACATTCCCCATCCACATACACACATCTCCCACCCACACTCCCCCACATACTTCCCCCAACCACCACAATCCCCTGCTCACCCACACATATACCCCACCCATACGCACATTCCCCACACCCATCACACACATCCCCCACACCACACACTATCCTCCACCCATACCACCACAAACATACCCTCCACCCACACATCATTCACACATCCCCCACCAACACACCGCACACATATGTCAAACCCACACACCATACACTTCTCCCCACCCGCCCTTCCATCCCAAATCCACCCAACACAGTCCCCTACCCACACAACCCCGCCTCCCACACATACTTCCTCAAACCATCCACACATCTCCACCCACATAAACACACATCCCCTGCATCCGTCCCATACACATATCCTCCACCCATACACACATCCCCCACACCCATTCCAACACCCCTACTTTCACCCCCACACATCCATCCACACATCCCACCAACACCAACAAATACCACTACCCACCAAAACCCACACACCCCAACCCATCCAAATGCATACCCCCATCCACACACCCCCACCCACACATATCCCCACACTCACACACATCCTCCACATACACTCACACTTCCTCACATCTAGACACATACAAAATGTCTCACGTTAGTATTGAAACTAGTATGAACAAACTCCCACACTTTACTCACACACATACACTGACACTTGTCATGAGCAGTCTCATAAAAATGTTAAACATGGAGAAAAATGTGTACATAAAATGTATGTGACGTAAAAATAGTGATGCTCTCTCTCTCTCTCTCTCTCTCTCTCTCTCTCTCTCTCTCTCTCTCTCTCTCTCTCTCTCTCTCTCTCTCTCTCTCTCTCTCTCTCTCTCTCTCTCACTTTCACTTTCCTGTTCACTCATTCACTCTCCCGCTCACTCATTCACTCTCCCGCTCACTCATTCACTCTCACGCTCACTCGTTCTGTCTCTCATTCACACTCACTGACTCACTCACTCAAACTACAGTAATGAACATGAGTTTATATTATGCATGATAAAATCAAATGGTATTTAACTGATAATATGACAGATGAGAATACACAAACATATGGATTCGCGTGTTACATAACATGCGTGTTACATGACATGCATCTGCTCAGCTCTCTCTCTCTCTCTCTCTCTCTCTCTCTCTCTCTCTCTCTCTCTCTCTCTGTATTCTTTCATATACACACACTCACACGCATGCGCGCGCTCACACACACACACACACACACACTAACACATCAACTCTCACACTGTCTCACTCTCTAACACACAATCCTTCACACACACACACTCACTCTCTCAATCACACTCTCTCACACATACACATACACATGAACGCATGCACATGAACGCATGCACGCACGCATACACTCCCTCACTCACTCTCACACATACACGTACGAATGCATGCACTGACACATTCCCCCACCATTTCTCGCTCAATCACTCTCTCCACACTCACGCATGCACGTGCGCACACACGCATTCTCTCTCTCCCTCTCACTGACACCCACTTTCTCTCTCTCTCTCTCTCTCTCTCTCTCTCTCTCTCTCTCTCTCTCTCTCTCTCTCTCTCTCTCTCTTTCTCTTTCTCTCTCTCTCTCCCTCGCTCCCACACGCACACACATATATAGTGAACAATTATAGTTAAACAATTATAATGAACAATTATACTGAACAATTATACCAGTAAATGAATTATGGTGGCATATAGTCGGTATGGATTAAGTATTGAAAGAGTTTTCGGTTAAATGTGTAGGGACTCATTGGAGTTTTCAGATCTGGAGGCAGATCATTCCATAAGTGAGCACCAGAATAGGCGAAACATGTTTTGTATAGGTCCCAATCTAGGCTTTGAGACATGTAACAAATTTAGGCGCTTGCTGTTCATTGCATTAGATTGAATCAGCGGCAGAAGATACTCTGGGGTATTTTGAGATATAATTTTATTCACTAATTTGGCTATGTTGAAAGGAAGCGCTTTTGTAGTGGTAGAAGTCTTAGATGACTGTACAAATTATTACTTTCAACGTGCTTTATGTCAGAAACCAGACGAAATAGCGCGGTTTTGTAGAGAACATAGTCGTTTTAAATTAGATTTAGGGCAACCATCCCAAACTGTGGAACAGTAATCGAGATGTGATTGGATATAGCATGTATAGAATATTTTTCGTGTGCTTTCGTCCAGGAAGTGCTGAATTTTAGCAAGTTGGTAAACGTTTTGTGCTATTTTCTTGGTAAGAGCGTGAACATGAGAGCTCCAGTTCAAATGGCCGTCTATTAAAAGCCCTAGTGTTTTATGTTCAGTCACATTAACTATAGGTAACGTGCCCATGCGGAGTTCGAGCGGTGATCCAGTTATGGCTAGTGTCTGTAGTTTTTGTCTGGTCGTTATTAGCATGGATTTGGTTTTGTCGATGTTAATTTGCATGCGGTTGTCATTGCTCCATCTAGTAAGATTATCAAGTTCCTTTTGTAAAGAATTCTCTAATTCACTACGGTTTTCTTGACTCGTATATATAGTACAGTCGTCTGCGAATAGATCACAAGTTGTATTGATATATAAAGGAAGATCATTAATATAAACTGCAAAAAGCAGCGGACCTAGTATTGAGCCCTGAGGCACACCAATATTAAGCTGTGTGGGTCTTGATCAGTTGTTGAAGGACACGACTTGTTGCCTGTCGGATAGAAATGACGTAATTATGTTCACCATGTTGGTGCTTGTCTTCATTTGCTTTAGTTTTCTAATTAAAATATCGTGATCTACCATATCAAAGCTTTTTAAAGTCTACAAACACCGCTCCACAAATTCTACCGTTGTTGATGTTTAAGTGCCAGTTATCGGTCATTTTTGTTAGAGCACTATGACAAGAATACTTAGGTCGAAACCCAGATTGACTGTTAATTATTAGATCATTGTTAATTAAATGGTGTAACGTTATTTTATGAATGTGTTTTTTCTAGTGGTTTTGATAGCGACGATAGTAAGGAAATAGGTCTATAATTACCCAAAACGCTATTATCGATTGAGCTATTTTTAATAAGCGGAAACACTTTAGCAATTTTAAATGCAGATGGAAAGTAGTTTTTGGCCAGGCACTGGTTATATATGAACGTTAAGGACTCGCTAATGACTGGTGCAGCACAACGAAGAATTCTATTACTGATACCACCTAGGCCGTGTGAGTTTGTTGATTTGAGGTTCAAGAGATATTTATAAACGTCTGCAACAGACATTAAAGGAATCTCAGCGGGAATATTTCTGGCGCCTGTGAGGGCTGTTGGATTGCCGAGACTCCTGTCTATTCCACATAAAGGAATATCAGTATTAGACATCACGACATAAAGGAATATCAGTATTAGACATCACGACATAAAGGAATACCAGTATTAGACATCACGACATAAAGGAATATCAGTATTAGACATCACGACATAAAGGAATATCAGTATTAGACATCACGACATAAAGGAATATCAGTATTAGACATCACGACATAAAGGAATATCAGTATTAGACATCACGACATAAAGGAATATCAGTATTAGACATCACGACATAAAGGAATATCAGTATTAGACATCACGACATAAAG
>JACEFZ010015944.1:0-25554 GCA_014155875.1 Cepaea nemoralis
CAGCACTTTTATTATTGCATTACTGCTTGCTGATGCCATTGATTAATGCTTTCTTGTCCCTGAGATGAAGTTATACATGACTGTTTCTGCAAGAATTATAATATCAACCATGACAGATTTGGTCATGTCTTGTATTTGGGATATATTACTGTTTTAACACTAGTGTGTTTGTGTGTGTCATTGTTGTTTTCTGCATTAGTCTAACTTTGTTTTTCCTCATCCACCCCTGGGATGAAGAGCAGACAGCTGAGTGCTAGTTTATATTATTGATATAACGAGGCTCTCGAGAGCCAATATATACAGGGATAACTGGCCGTGGCAGCCTAATGTCCACTGCATCTGTGTCCGTCTTCAGTCGTCTTTCCATGCTCGCCACTGGAACCAGATGGACGCAGACAAGGGAGCGAGGTCAATGGAGTTGCGCGACCACTACCTCGCTATAATCCAAACTAAAGCGTAAGTCATTCGTTCTTCATCAAATCAAAAGATGCAATGAATGAATGGTCCTCGTCATTCGTGATGGACGAACATCCATTATTGATAAAATTACATAGTCTTGATATTATGAACCCAAGACAAATTAAAACTTTCATTAAAAAAATTTGAATCAAAATAAATAAAACATGCGCACTTCAGATATAAACATTAGTTTGTTTCATTAGTTATATTTACATCTTAAAATTGTAACACACTGTTTTTACATATGGAGAAATACGTCTTCTATGCACAGTATGGTGGCTTATTTATAATTCCACTTAATTCTAGTTCAAATCTTGTGTATTCGTTTTTTTCTTGTTGTCCAAACATATTATACTTAAATTAAAATATTTTTAAAAAAATTGAGTTGCTTTGCTTGATAGGTACTGATTAAATTTTAATAGAAGCTTCCCACTTGTTATTAGTCCACTGCAACTGATTTTGTTCGATTTGTCTTGAATGAATTAGCCAGTGTTTCTTATAGGAAGCAAATATGGGCACAAAGAAGATTTTACACAGTGTAGTTAGCTAACTGGAATATACATGGACAGAATAATCATAATTGAATTGTTATATATTTACAAGGTGTATTTTATTGGGCCAACAATATAAACTACATATACAAAGATATAGTTCCAGCTTGCTTTATCACAGCAATGTCTTTCAATTAGAGTTGCCAGGTTGTATACAGCAAATAATATATCCCTCAATATATTGTATACATTGTACCTTTGTTCTGCTCCTGGCTGAAACTCTTTTAATTGTGGGAAGTAAGGTAACTGAGAAATCTGAAGGGTTTGTAAATGCTGTTAAGCTAGGCAGCTGGATTGAGAGATTTATGCTTTTATAATTAGCATAACATGTAGACACTTTGCTAAGGAGAATTGGTAATACTGAAGGCTTTGTGGTTCATGAAAGTTTTAACACATATAAACACACTTTTCTGATGGCAGTGTAGTGGGTTCATTCCACACGCCGGTCAGTTGGATTTAAATATTAACTTCTATTCAGAAAGCAATGGCAAACTACTGAAAGTAAAATTGTCAGAGTAAATCGCCAACAGCCAATACAGGTTGGTTGTAACATCCTGCAGAGGACAAAGGACATGCAAAATACACAAAAACATTTCAATTTGTTATATTCACAATCTGAAACAAATATATGTGCATGATAAAGAAAAGAACAGTAGAAAAATAAGTGCATGATATAGATAAGTCTGAAAGAACAGAAGAATGACTCGGGTTTGTTGCTGTACATTGCATACTATAGATATAAGCCAATGGTTACTATGCATACCGTCTACAGTTATCAGATATATATTTTGCATTACCACCTTAGACAATTCTTTATTCTTTATACTTTGTCAGTAATAGAAACTCATGTATCTTCATCTTAGGCCATGTATTGTGGCTCTAGAGATCATGTAGCTAGTTGATCTTTCTTTGGAGGGTGTGTCTGTTCTGAATTGTTTCCTTAACGTTTGAAGCATTATTCCATGAGAAAAATGTTATCTGCATCATATATTTCCATTAGCAATGATTTGAAGGGTGGGTTCATTTGGTTTCTGTATTGTTGCCGAGTCTATCTTTCAACCCGACGAGCATTTATGTATATTTTTTGTTGGTGTGGTTATTTCCAACCATATATTTGCAGTTAATACATATTGTTGTTTGAAATAATGAATAATAACCTTCACTGACTGTATATAGGACACAAGATGAACACATTTGGCTATTTATTATAAAACTAATTACATTTTAAACCAATATATTAACAATGTAAACCTTATTACTCTATGTAATGATAACTGCTGTCATATTTGCTATCAGCTTAACTGCTATATATGTATTACTACTGACATTTTGTTGTGTATTATTTGGTTAGTTTTGTACATTAGAAAATATCATATATGTTACATTGTGTATACCTGTCTCTGCTGATTAACAGTTGTATTAAGGTATTGTTACATTATCAGTTTGAAATTTTGAAGAACTAAGAATGGTTGTTTGATTGGTTGAGAATTCTCTGGAAGACTATTTAGTACACTGCACTGGTCTTTAGGTCACATGAGCCTTGAACAGAGCTTGCATCTATCAGAGTGAGGCTGGTGTTGAGACCCTCCTCCAGACTCAGTGCTGAAGAATTATAGGAACTGTATTGCAGAGATCACCTTCCTTCTCCAAGCTCAGAAATAACAAGAATGAATTAAGAAATCAGTGTGAGAATTATTGAGTGGTAGAAGAGCCAGGAGCATACTGAGAGAAAGGGTGCTGGATGGACAGTGGCAGTGGCATGGAGGAATGTCATTGATGGAGTTGATCCAAAACACAAGGAACAAAATCTGTGGATATGCCTGCAAGCCTTTGCCAGCAGACAGGGCACATATGCTGATGATGATGGTCATAATGAAGAAAACAGTAAAGTATAAACCTTGCCAACAAGGAATAGACAGTATCAGTTTGGGGGTGCATAGTTTATCATCAGTTTAGGTAAGAATGTGCCACATGGTCATATTGGAAAACACACTATAGTACAGTTTGACACTAAGGGGAATGAACTGAAACTGTAAAGCAGTTAAGGAGTTATTATCTTTGTCTGGGCCAGATGCTCTCAAGTGTGTCATCTGAACTGGTGAACTTGTGTATGTTGCACTACATATGATGGTATAGCATATTTTGTGTTATTTATTTATAGCATTTGATGATTATTTCTACCAGAAATAGCAATTGTTTGGTTTGAAGTAAGCAAAGTATTAACACTTATAATAGGAATTACAACCTCACTATTGAAAATCAGCTGTGAAGAAAAAAAATCATCTGTGCAGAGACTCTGCAGGTGTTTTGTCTTGGAGGTTTCTGAAGTCTAAGTAGCTATATTGAAGGAGTGTAAAGATTTGCTGGTAAGGAATCATGGCAGGTGCTTTTACTCAACTACTTCTTCTTCTTTAGAGAGAAACTAGCTGACCCGGCCCGGCTTCGCCCAGGCCCTGGCGGGGATCTATCTATTTATCTGTCTGTCTGTCGGTCGGTCGGTCGGTCGGTCGGTCTGACCCGGCCCGGCTTCGTCCAGCTCCTGGTGGGGAGCATCTAATTTAATTCATATAAGTTGTCATATAAGCTCCCGTTCCCGACTATCTCTCTGTCTGACCCGGCCCGGCTTCTCCCAGCTCCTGGTGGGGAGCATCTAATTTAATTCATATAAGTAGTCATATAAGCTCCCGTTCTCGACTATCTGTCTGTCTGTCTGATCTGGCCCGGCTTCACCCAGTGCCTGGTGGGAAGCATCTCATTTAATTCATATAAGTAGTCATATAAGTTCCCGTTCCCGACTGTCTGCTTGTCTGTCTGTCTACCCGGCTGTCTGTCTGTCTGTCTGGTCTATCTATCTGTCTGTCTGCCTGCCCATCCGTCTCTCCCTCCGTCTCTCCCACCCTCTCTATCTATCGGGTCAGATCTATCTATCTATCTATCTATCTATCTATCTGTCTATCTATCTATCTATCTATCTATCTATCTATAGCTTTTGATTTGATTTGATTTAGCCAGGGGACTTAACCTAAGATATAGCAATGCTACTAAAAGTTATATCCCTTTATAGAATATTTCTTATGTTAAGTCATGTAATTACAAAATGAAATTTTAGTAAGTAAATAGATGATTGCCCCCTAAGAAACTATTACAGTTGGTTGCACTGGAATGAAAGGAAGACGTGTAGAAAATTTCATCTCAATCGGATGTACCGTTATCGAATGCAGCAAATACATCCCCAACCACACACATACAGTCTCTTTTATATATACAGATGTGTCACACCAGGTTACACACCTCAAAGGTCAGTGTGTCCAACATCGGCATGCACTGGTGTAAAGTTTGCTTCTTCTAGATAAATTCCATCCAAGGGAATTATCTCCCCATAAGCAGGCTTTCTTTCCTAACAGTTCTGCCAGGGCAGCATCCTAAGGTCCACTTTTATTTTACTGAACTAGAACATTGAAGAAGAAGAAGAAGAACATTGTATTGGCTCTCATCTATGATGATAAATATGTGGTAGTACTTTCTTATTCTTTGTGTAGATATATTCATTTTTATCATATCGAAATTGACACTGAAATATTTCCTGTCATCTGTAGATTAGGTGGTAAAATAATTATTTAATCTGATCAGAATATGGTGGCATTTGTTTAAAAATGTTGCTCCTTGAGGTGTGTGGGTAAAGATGAATCTATGACTGGATCAGCAAGCTGATAGAAGATTTAACTTTCTACACAGAAATGTCCAAGATGAAACTAGGAGATGTAATATAATACAAACTAAAATACATCCCAACCCTTCACTGTGGTAACTGGAGGAAGAAGAGGAAGGTCCTTGTATTGTCAATAGAAAGTAACAACACGTCTGCAAGGAAAAGCACAATTACTCTACATTCATTTTACAAACATGGATAAGTGCAAGATATTCATATCTGTACTGAATAGTGGTTTATTTGTGTAAGTATTGAAATCTTTTTGAGTGTCAACTTCAGTGCTTGATGCTCATCACAAACTTTGTGTGACATGGTGATTGTTGGGAAATATTGAGACTTTTGTTTCAATTAATAAGCAAAATATCAGACTAATGTTTTCCCTGCATTTTATTTCTAACTGCCATCTGCAAAATGTAGACACAAGAGTTCCAGTGTTTGTGTTTGATTGACAAACAGAAAAAGGATTTCATAATGTTCTTACAACTTCATTTGATTGATTTAATTTCTCTTTATGTGTTCCTAAATTTCTCTGTGACTTTTTCATGTTTTTACCTTTGTGTGTTCCAGTTTTCACTTGTGTTTGTGCTCACAGCTAGTAGCAACTTGTTTAAACCTATAGGGATACTCTTAAAGGCATGATGTTATTAACTCTTAAAGAGCAGTATGCATTTCCTCATGTTTCACACTAGATGTTTGTCTCTATTTGAGCTTTCATATACACTTTAAGTATAAGGAAATTTGTACCCTGGCATTCCTACACATGCTTATCAGGGGACTATTTAAAACCTATCGCCATGATAATGTGAATGAAAGTAAATGTTACCATCCACACACAATATTATGCCATGAATGCTGGGAAATATTCATCCGCAAGTAATGGCCTCTTGGGTTTTCAGAGATATACTGTTGTGTTTATAATAAATTCACCAAGTTCTAGTTTATTTATTCTGTACATCTTCACAAGATTATATGTTGTATACAGTTATAACCATCACTTTCAAATTGAATCTATAATAAATAGTTGATAGTGAAGTATCTCATTTGGCCCATTACACCAGAAGAAAAGAAACTGCATTGGATGTAATTTGCTATTGAATTGATGTGAACAGATGAAGCCAGGCTAAGAGTGGCTGTGAGGTGCTGCCATCTTTACCAGATTTTAGATCATCAAATGAATTACACCAGGATGTTTGTTTCTTTGGTACATTACACTTTTGAAGACAGTTTCCCCATTCTTAATTTATGGATGTTTTCCCATTCTTGATCTATGGTTGTTTCCCCATTCTTAATCTGTGTATTCAATGAATCTGTCCTTGTTTTTTCCCAGTCCACTTTTTAGTGCCTAGTGAGTGCAATGAAAACAAAAATATATGAATATAAATCCAGTTGTGTCTTTATCTAGCACTGTTTGACCTTTATACAACACTGTATTATCTTCATGTTGCACTATTTATCTGCTGCTAATTAGTTTATTACTAAATAGCACTTAAATTTACACACATATGTAAATGAAGTTATATCTTTACTTCCATTTACAGTGCTAGTCTAATCCTAGAATTTCAACATTGCACCATCTTCTTGCTTTTTCTGTTTCTGACATGGAAGAACCTAACAAAGATTCTATTCAGCATGTGCCTTGAATAATTGAAGTATCAGTTTATGTCTATTTGTATTTTGAATAGATAAACAAAACATATATTGCAAGCAAATGGACACAAGTATATCTCTTTACTTTTTGACTGATGAATTCTGAATGATGTGTCTTCTTCTTGCGGTGCTATTTTTATAGAGACATGTACATAATGTCTTTAGAACTCATGTTTTTACTCAGAATATACTCTACACTGTCCACTGTGACATCTTCTTGCCTGACATTTGTGAACCTAGGTAATCAGTGTAGAGATCACTATGTCTAGTAGCCATGCTATCAGTAATAAAATCTCTTCCTGCAAATATCTGCAAGTTGTTCTCGGTTGTCATTGTGTGTGTATGTGTGTGTTTGTTGTTTACTGTTGCTGTGTATTGTAGCAAGTCTTGTCAATATAGTTAATTGTCTGTGCTATTATTTGTTTATATAGTTAATTTTGTATGTGCTGTTATTAGTTGATATCATTAATATATGGTGCTGTTATGGTTGATACCGGCTCTGTTGCTAAGGGGTTATGGGTAATCCCTCATACCACATTCGAAACTCAGCTGTGGGCAATTTGCAGTAGACCACCTTGTATTGGTTTTCATAAAACGGTATGAGTGCCATGGTTAAGAAAACAGTGGCAAACCAGTGAATGTAAACATGCCAAGAAATCACACAGGCAAAAATGCTGGGGTTGACTGTGCCATCCTGTAAAGATATGCAACTAACTTGATTTATACAGTTCATTTTTTATTTGCTGTTATTGCAGTCTTCCATCCATCTCTCCATGGGTTTCCTTCTGTCCATCTTCATTCTGCCATCTTTACATCTTGGTTTTTCTCACAAAGTTAAAATACTTCTGTCTCTCTGTCTCTGTCTCTGTCTCTCTCTCATTCCAGGTGCGATGTCAATGTCACGCCAACTGCTTTCACCTCCCTAGACATTTCCTGGTAGCCATGTTAAATGTGAAGCTTGGACAATGAGCAGTCAATTTGAAAAACATCTGATGGCTGTGGAAATGTGGTTTCTGAGGAAAATGCAAAAAATACCAAGGACGGACAGAAAAATCAATGAGCAAGTCCTTCAAGAAACAAATGAAGATCGTAAACTGTTTAGAGTCATTAGACGTAGACAGTCAACATTTTTTGGGCATGTCATGAGAAGAAATGACTTGGAGAACTTGGTGACAACTGGCAAGATCGAAGGGAAGAGATCAAGGGGAAGACCGGGAAGTAAATACCTGGATGGAATAGCTACATGGCATGGTTGAGACACGAACACGGAGCTGATCCACGACTCCGGTGATCAAGTGAGATGGCAGAACATGACCGCCCATGCTTACCGGCATGGCACATGATGGATGGATGTTAGACTGGATCAACCCACAAACCCAAGTCAATTTTGAAAACATGCCTCAATATGGATTTGAACTCATGACTACAAGGCAAGCATTTAGCCACTATGCTGCCGCAATTCCTAAACATGACTGAACGTGCAGATAATTATACCCTAGCAAAAAGCCTCAAATACAGTAGTCAGTTGTCTTTTGGAAAATTTCTTGAATCTTTATTTACACCATCCGAGGCCGTGTCTGCGTCAGCACTCATATCTTGACTTCTATTTAAACTTGAGTCGGCCTACACCTCTGTTTAATGTTGAGTGTACAAGATTACTGATTAGTCGGACACAATTATGGTTCATTCTTGGGATCATGTAAGAGGTCGGTAGGATAATATCTTTACTCTGCTGAATCAATCTTTCTCTTTGCTGATCTGCTGTCTAACTTCTGCAGTCACGAATTTCCATCCAATGGTTTGGTCTAATGTTATGGTTATAGTGCTGTCCCAAATATCATACAGGCCTTTGACTTCTTCCTCCTTACTCTGAAGCCACTAACAACACACTGATTTTCTAAAACACTTCACAGGAAACGAAAACATTTCACACCAAGGCCCTTACGCCAGTGTTAGTGAACACTGATTTGGTGATTCAGGTTTGCAGTTTGGATGACTGTCTCTGACCCTGGCCAAAGCAAGTGCAGATAAATCAACACTTTGATCATAGCCAAAAGATGATGCTAGCACCATATACCCAGAGCGTTTAAAGGTGTAGCAAGGGTCCTTTAATCACTTTACTACCACATACCAAAGACATCCCAAGTCATGGACAATGATGTCAAAATGTCCAGCGTTTTTCTCTGGGTCTCCCACTGCCCCTCATTCCTTCCAACGCCTTCGTTGTCACAAAATACTCCAGTTTTACGCTTCTCATGACCAGCCCAAAAACCGTGAACTGTCATCTTCTGATGAGAGTGATCAGTTCTGATTGTAAATTAACTTCTTTTAATATATCTTCATTATACTTTTTAATCTGTTCATAGTGTTCCCATAATTCTTCTATAAAAATCACATCTCTGCAGCCTCCACACAATTCCTCACTAGTCTTCTAATTGTCCATGATTCTCTTCCGTACATCATGATCGGTAAGTAACAAATACTTCATCATATACTGTTCAAAAAATTTAATAAATAAAAAAACAATAAACGCAATTGCACGTTTCAATTTCAAACTTGTACCAACATTTTATTGACGGTGCTGATTCGCCCACTGCAGTCGGATCTGACGATGCCAGTCCGTAAGAACAGGTGTCGAGTCTTACTTAGACATACTTCTGGCTCGCATCTCAAGAGAGAGGTGAAACAAATACACGTGTTTAAGAATGACACTTTCACGCACGGCACCAACAGTTTTAGACGTTTTATTTACAAAGTGACACGCATGAGCAAACTCACTGAAGTTGCGCTCTTGGCAACACGCAACTTGTACAGCATCATTATCACAGGGTAATAATCATTCACAAGAAATAATACAATATAATAGCATAGCATAGCTCTCACACTGTCTCAGCTCGCTTCACAACTCAACCTCGCCATCAATATTACAATCATATCTCAACGCTCACGAAACACTAGCACTGCCCTATGTCTGTCCGTCTCGTTGTCCTGAACCGTCGCTTTAGCCTGCTTGTAAACTGGCTCGCACTCGGCGACCCTGCTGCAGGATGTCAGGCTATCTGTCCTGTTCTCCTGTCTCCTGTTTGTCACTGTCACACAGGGTATTGGGTCCCTGACACAGGACCTCTGAGGGTCTTCTAGTCCAAAGACCAGCGTCATGCAGCCGGTTCCTGACCGCTTGATCTGAAATTCGACGAGCTCCTGGTTTGACTGGACTGTGGAGGATGCAGATGCAAATCGATTCCTAAGGTGACGCAGCCGTATGAAGCGGTCTTCGGCAGCAGTTGTGATTCTGGGCCTTCCACTGCGCGGCCGGTCTGCCACAGCCAATTTCTTGAAATCGCCTCCAAAGGCCACTAGTGGTGCTTCTAACCACATTAAATTCTCTGGCTACCACACTTTGTGACTGTGCAGCCTGTAAACGTCGAATGATGATGAGTCGTTGCTCTGTAGTGAGATGGGCCATATTTGCGCATTGAATTTTCAACTGAATTTATTCGAGGAGCTTCAATCTTTTATAGGCATTCAATATTATGATCAGAGAGTTTTGTGTCCAGTAAGTTTCACGGGATTATCATGAAACTGTCACGAGTTATTGTTAAAAATGTTTTGACCTTGACCTCTTTCATAACCTCACGAATCATGAGGTGAATACAATTCAGGTAGCCACGAGACGTTAATGACCAGATGGACACAGTCGATAGGTTGACTGATGTCCAATCAGCGAATATCTTTTATAAAAGTAACACTAAAAATGTTGCGTTTCTTTTCTTTTTTTGTTGTTGTTTGAACAGTATAATAGTATAATATCAGTTGACAGAGAGGATTTGAGAGTCATGATCGCTTATGTTTGCTCCAAGTCAGACACAAGAAGAAGAAGAAGACATACAACACAGTTGTAGAACTACATCAAAATACTTCCACCATCTGACAAACTCAGCATGAATACCAACAAGCTTCAGACAGTGGTCATGTGTTCGAATCCCTGTCAAGGCAGGATTTGTTGACTGACTTGAGCTCCCAGATCCACCCAGCTCAAGATGGGTACAGTATATTTCCTGGGAAGTAAAGGTGCCAGGGAGATGTTAACCACTCCACCCATCGAGTTTCTAAACATGTGGGGCTAGCACCATATACCCAATAGATCTCATGGCATGGAATGGGGTCCTTTATCTTACAAGACCAAAATGGTGAAAATCATAACTTACTATGACCACTAAATATACAAATAAGTAATACCAAAATAAAACAAGTATCGAAGTTCATATCTAGACATCATTTTCACAAAGAGTGAAGATTTCCCAAAGAGATAACAACATGGTAATCAAAAGGCAAATTCAGTAATTTATCAGCTGCTGCTCTTGTGCAAACATCCATAGATTACAATGAAAGTTAAAAGGCAAATGACAATTTTCTTCATCACTTTGTTATCAATGTCGACATTGACACCTGTCAACATCACACCAGAGAAAATTGACCACATGTGGGACGAAATGCTTGAGAAAGGAAAATGGAGTTTCCAAAGAGGTGGAATGTGAAAGTATGTTAATGGAAATATGAGAGGTGTAATATAATGCATAATATTCACCCAGAGACAACAAAACGAGTGATTAATAAACTTTATACAAACGTTATTTTCAATGGGTTAAGAATTGGGCGCGCAGGCCCTCTAACATTCTGCCTTTCTATCATTCTATTTCATACATTATATCATTCACACATCATTCAAGGCTAACTGAAAATAGCAACAATATAAAAGATATTCATTATAAAGGCATGGGGAAAATGAAAAATCAATACAACACTTTTCAGTAATAGTAATGACTGGTGTGGCACTTGTTATTAGCTATGTGGAATATACTGGCCTACCAAAAGGGGACTGGCTGTTATACTAGGGTTTTATTATTATTATTATTTCTATTATTAAGGGGAAAGGTAATCCGTACTGAGATAGTGTTCGAATAATTTACGATTATATGTACAATATATATAATAGATCTTATGAGAATGGTATGGAGCTGCAGTGGGATTGTGGTTAGTACACGTGCATGCCAAGACAACGGTTGGGGTTCAGTCCCAAGCTGTGGCGGCATTCAGTCCCAAGCTGTGGCGGCATTCAGTCCCAAGCTGTGGCGGCATTATATTTTCCTACCAGTAGAGCAACCGGTATCAGCCCAATCAGCATGTGCCATGCCGGAAAGCGTGGGCGGTCATGACTCGCCATTTCACTCGATCACCAGAGTCGTGGATCAGCTCAGTGTTCCTGTCTCGACCATGCCATGTGGCCAAGCCATCCAGGTATTTACTTCTCGGTCTTCCCCTTGGTCTGTTCCCTTCGATCTTGCCAGTTGTCACTAAGTTCTCCAATCCATTTCTTCTCATAACATGTCAAAAAACTTTTGACTGTCTGCGTCCAATTTCTCCAATCAATTTATGATTTTCATTTGTCTCCTGTAGTACTTGGTCATTGGTTTTTCTATCTGTCCATGATATTCTTTGCATTTTCCTCAGATACCACATTTCTGCAGCCATCAGATGTTTTTCAGCTTGACTGCTCATTGTCCAAGTTTCACATCCATACAAAAGAACAGGCTCTATGTAACACCTCAACACTCTTTTTCTCGTTTCAATTGACATCTTTTTATTGGTCAATATGTTTTTCATCTTGCTAAAGGTTACTTTCGCCATGGCGATTCTTATTCTAATCTCTACAAGGCATATCCCATCAGATGTTATGACTGTTTCGAGATAATTGTACCGATTCACTTGTTGAAGAATATTCCCATTTACTTGTATATTACATTGCGGTATTTCGTTCTTCCTAGTGACGACCATAATCTGTGTCTTTTTACAATTTAAAACAATGACTAAACTACAAACATTCATTAACAGATGCCCGCATGGTATCGAAGGACTAAACTGGTATGCCAGAATCATTAATGCAGCGATTCAGTGGAGAGAACTTGATTTCAGCGAATGAAGAGGGGGGAAAAAGACGCTGGCGCTGGATAGGACACATATTGAGAAAACCTCTATATAGTATAACTAGAAAGCTGTCTCTCTCTCTGTCTTCTCTATCTCTATCCCAGTCCTATGTGTCTGTAACCCACTGGGCAGCAGAAATAGATGCAGACCTAAAACACATGGATAAGAGAAATAGAGACAGATGAATAATATACAGAGGTTTCAGAGGTAGCTGTAGGAAATAGCAAAAGTCAGGATGTGGTCTATTTCGTAACCGTTTTTGTTTGGAATGTATTCATTACAGACCACGGAAAGCAGGTGGTCGATGGAATTTTGAGGGCAGCAGACAGATACTTGTTGGTTACATCTCAAGTTTCGCGATGGTAGGCAGATGATCTCTTTAAAGGGACTAAGGTTACGGTCACCGATTAGTATGGTCACTGCAAGGAAGGTAAGCAATGGTAAATTACTTTCTTTAAAGATGCCTACTTAATCATGATTCGTCAAATCATAGAGCGACATAAAATGATAGTAACACAGAAATTGGCAAAATGGAATGTTCGTACTTTAAGCGTAGATGGAAAATTGGATAACACCAACCAAGAAATGGGAAGAGAGAGTATTACTATCTTAGAAATGTGTGAAACGAGATGCAAAGGGGCAGGGCTTAGGACAGGGGCAGATTTTAAGATTATGTATTCTGGAGGTGAGAAAGGCAAACAGGTGTAGCAATTATCTTGGAGTTAGAAACATCAACATCTTTTAAAAGATATTGGGCAGTGTCAGACAGGATTTATTGGAGAAGTTAACTCTTTCGCTACCGTGATCCCATCTGTGGACACGATGTATTTCCTGAGATGGCAGTCCGCCCTTTTCGTCCCACAAAATGATCAGTGGTTTATTTCACATATTTCTGCTCCGTTTCGGAATTTTAAGTTACAGTAAACTAAAAAGTCGTACAGCCGAAAGATCTCTACGCCATCTTGGTGCGGTCAATCGTTTTCTAATATTGGATTCTTGTGAATTTTCAGTTTTAAGGTAGTGTTAATTTGTTTGTTTTGGTTTTTCACAATGGAAACGCCCACCAGTATGCGTCCACGTAGAATGACTTCAGATCAAGCTAGATTATTATTCGAAACTGTTTTAAACAATAGTGATTCCGATAATAGTGATTCAGATGCAGTTATATCTGTGAATCTAACATTTTAGCACGTGGTGATAAAGATATTACTAGTGGAACTTCGTCTTCAGCTGAGGTGTCTGATGACTGTATTTTGTCAGTCAGATGAATACAGTCCAGATTTAGATCTCACAACTGCTCATGCAGTGAAAGTGTTTGCCACACTACTGAATGTTCTCGGAGCTGGCCATCACATCTTTGCTGACAGATAATTCTACACTTCGAAAGCTCTGATTGATTATCTGCATTCCAACAATTTCAATTATACAGGGACACTGAATGTCAACCGAGTAGGCTTCCCTCCTGAGTTGAAGCATTTGCGACTTCAGCATCAAGAGATGAAGTGGTTTCTTGAAGGAGAAAGAATATTGTGTGTGGCATGGAGAGATAAAAAAGCTAAAAAACCATGCATTGTTGTCTCTACCAAGTCTGTAATTGGAACTGTTGAGAGCGGATTGCGAAAACCGCAAAGCAAGCCGAAAATGATCCATGAATATAACATGGCGATGAATGGCTGCGACAGAATGGACCAAATGGTTGGATATTATAATATCCATGATAGGAAAACCATTAAGTGGTGGAAGAAAATCTACTACTGGATCTTTGAAATTGCACAGATCAATGCTCACATCCTACATTCTATATGCCAAACAGAGAAAGGAGGAACAAAACTGTCATTGAAGGATTTCAAGAAAAGTTTACTGGAAAGTGCTCATTGCGAAGCAGCTCAGAGTATTCCTGAAAGTTTGACACTCTGCCTGCCGAAGAATTTCAAAAAGTCAGTTGCAGGAAATTATGTCGAAAGAGTCACAGGAGCCAAGCATTTAATAGAATTTGTCGGTGTCCGTAGAGAATGTGTTTTTTGCAGCACTCGAACTAAACGACACAGATCTTCTTTTGTTTGCTCCGGCTGCACTAATAGACCACACTTGTGCGCCAAAGTTTGCTTTGCAGCCTATCACAAATAGACTGCCACATATAGTAAATAAAAACAAACAGACGTGTAAATATTCATTGTAATTAAATGTAAATCTGCCAAGTGTTTTCCTAATTTTTGTCTGAAAAAAAAAAATACATGATTCAGAATCTGCGGCAAAACTTCTTTTCGGATGGTTGATTGGAAGCAATGGTATTTATAGTTTAGAATAGTGTTGTTTGTTCAGTAAATTCAATTGGATTAGCAGTGATCAGGATATTGGATAACAACGCCCCCTCGGTAAGTACAATGTTTACATTATTTTTACCTCTTTTTAACAAATTATTTTAGAAGTTATATTATTATTTTTATTTTATTTACAACATACAGCAAAAATTCTCCTACCAACATATTCCTTGTGCTATCCCCTTTATTTTGATATATAATACAACATTTCTGCTACAATTTTAACCATTTTCATAACATTATTGCGACATACACCAATTTCCAGATTTCGGCCATTAGTTTTTTTTCATTTTTGTGAAAAAGACATGGTTCAGAATATGCACCAAAACTTCCTTTTGGGTGATTTAAATGAGCAATACTGTTTATATTCTTGAAGACAAGTGGTGTTTGTTTGATTATTCAGTAAATTAAACATGATTAGCAGTATAGGAGTGTAGAAAAGACATTCTAAGTGCAATGTTTACATTATATTTACCTACTTTTGTCCAATTATTTTACAAATTATATTATTATTTTTATTTTATTTACAACCTAAAGCAAAAATTCTCCTACCAACATATTCCTTGTGCAATCCCCTTTATTTTGATATATAATACAACATTTCTGCTACAATTTTTACCATTTTCATAACATTATTGCGACATACACCAATTTCCAGATTTCGGCCATTAGTTTTTTTCATTTTTGTGAAAAGACATGGTTCAGAATATGCACCAAAACTTCCTTTTGGGTGATTTAAATGAGCAATACTGTTTATATTCTTGAAGACAAGTGGTGTTTGTTTGATTATTCAGTAAATTAAACATGATTAGCAGTATAGGAGTGTAGAAAAGACATTCTAAGTGCAATGTTTACATTATTTTTACCTACTTTTGTCCAATTATTTTACAAATTATATTATTATTTTTATTTTATTTACAACCTAAAGCAAAAATTCTCCTACCAACATATTCCTTGTGCAATCCCCTTTATTTTGATATATAATACAACATTTCTGCTACAATTGTAACCATTTTCATAACTTTACTGTGACAGACCCCACCTTCAAGATTTCAGCCATTATTTTTTGTCATTATTTGTGAAAAATACATGGTTCAGAATATGCACCAAAACTTCTTTTTGGGTTACTTTAATGCGCAATACTGTTTATATTCTGGAAGAAAAGTGATGTTTGTTTGATTATTCAGTAAATTAAATATGATTAGCAGTATAGGAGTGTAGAAAACACCTTATAAGTGCAGTTTTTTGAATAATTTTTACCTCTTTAATTTCAGTTGTTATTATTAAACCTCTCATTATTGTCATAATATTTGTAACCTATCAATTAATTATTAACACTGTCATGTTCCTTGTGCAATCCTCTTTAATTTGATATGTAATACAATAGGTCTTCTACCACCTTAACCATTTTAAAAGCATTATTGTAACACACCCCTAGTTCCAATTTTCTGCCATAAATTTCTGTTTGGTCACAGCCCAGTTTTTGTTTGGTAGTGAAAGAGTTCGGCAGACCTTTTGACATTAGCGTCATTCAAATATTTGCCCCGACAGGAGAAAGCAGTTAAGATAGTGTATAGGAATTTTATAATGACAAGGATAATACTTTAAAGAAATTTTAATGCAAAAGGCTGACGGAAAACAAAAGATGGAAATATTGTATTAGAGGAAGATCGGAGTTTAGATACATGGTCAGGGCACGTGAAAGAACTCTATAATGATTCATGTGAAGAACAGTTGAATATTTCTTATAATATGGAAGGACCGCCATTATTGAAGATCGAAGTTCGGCATGCTTTCAAACAAATGAAAATTGGCATGACCCCGGGTTCAGACAACATTACAAACGAAATGATTAATGTCTTAGAATAGTATGGCATAGACCAATTTACCAGATTGCTAAACAATATATATGACGCTGGTGACATTCCAATTGACTTATGTCAATCACTATTTATTGCAATTCCAGTGTGGGTTTCCAGAAGTCAAATTTACAACAAATGCTGTGTATTTGTTGAGAACAATAATACAGCCTTCAACAGAAGTCAATACATATCTTCTTCTTTGCTACATTGATTACATGAAAGCTTTCGATATAAGACATAGTGACATGATGAAAATGCTGGCAGACCTCCAATTGGATGGAAACAATCTTAGAGCTATAAAGAACATCTGTTGGAAACAATCAGCTGTCATAAAAATTGATAATGAAATGGGTCAATTCCAGCCTATCAGAGAGGTGTGCGACAGGGATGTGTAATGTCTCTATTGTAATCTATTCTCCCTTTATAGTGAAAATATTATGAGAAATTTAGAGGATACGAACATAGCTGAACTCGGAGGACAAAACATCAAAAATATGAGATATGCGGACGATACAGTAGTGATTGCTGACAACGAGCAGGATCTACAACATTTGGAGGATGAGGTTATTATCCATCCATCATGTGCCATGCCGGTAAGCGTGGGCGGTCATGTTCTGTCATCTCACTTGATCACCAGGGTCGTGGATCAGCTCCGTGTTTCTGTCTCGACCATGTCACAAGGCCAAGCCATCCAGGTACTTGCTTCTAGGTCTTCCCCTTGGTCTGTTCCCCTCGATCTTACAGTTGTCACCAAGTTCTCCAAATCATTTCTTCTCATATCATGCCCAAAATTTTTTGACTGTCTACGTCTAATGTCTCTAATCAGTTTACGATCTTCATTTGTTTCTTGAAGGACTTGTTCATTGGTCTTTCTGGCTGTCCATGGTATTCTTTGCATTTTCCTCAGAAACCACATTTCTACAGCCATCAGATGTTTTTCAGCTTGACTGCTCATTGTCCAAGCTTCACATCCATATAAAAGTACAGGTTCTATGTAGCATCTCAACACTCTTTTTCTCGTTTCAATTGACATCTTTTTATTGGTCAGTATGTTTTTCATCTGGCTAAACTTCTTTTGCCATGGCGATTCTTGTTCTAATCTCTTCAAGGCATCTGCCATCAGATGTTATGACTGTTCCGAGATAATTGATATTTATTTCTGATTTTTTAGTTCTTCAAAGCAGACTCCATGTCATTATAAAATTCCTCTATACTTTCTTCACTGCATTCACTTGTTGGGGCATATACTTGAATGACATTTATTTTAAAAGGTCTTCCGTTTAATTTTACTAATAGAACTCTGTCTGACACAGCCGATATCCTTTGACAGAATTTGATGTTTGCTTATCTAATATAATGGCTACACCTCTTTGCTGTTCTTCTCCTCCTGAGTAAATAATCTTACAATCCTCTCTTATCCTTATCCCTGCTCCTTTCCATCTCGTTTCCGATATTCCTAATATGTTAATCTTCTCTCTCTCCATTTCTTTTTTGATGTTTTCTAATTTTCCATCTGCATTCATTGTTCTAACATTCCAAGTTCCTACTTTCAATGATATTAATCTTTTGCACCCAGTAGCCTGTTGACGGTCTGGAGTCACCTGGTGCGCATGACTATCCCTACCGGGCGAGGCTGCTCCTATGTAGCACCCATTTACGCCGTTTCTCTGATTATCGATGAGTCCACACAACATGATTTTCTTGGAAATCTGTAAAGAAGGTAGTTTGCCTTCGCTTTCCTTACTAGCAGTGACCATACTGGCCAGTGACCGTAGCCATTATCTCCTTAAAAAAGACATCCTCTGCCTACCGTCGTGAAGGTGGAGACCATAACCTACAACTATCTGTCGGCTGCTCTGCATCTTCATCCACCACCTGCACTCATGGCTTCACGTAACCCTGATCGGGGGGGGGGGGGCTAAACGGGTACTCCACCGTGCCCAAGGGTGTCCCCCAGGCTAGCGGAGGGAAGGAGGCGCCTTACTTCTCCTTTGATAGGGGATACCCCTACCCCGTTATTATGCATAGTGAAACACTAAATTTGGAATTGAATGTTAAGAAAACTGAAATCATGGTCGTCTCCGAGAAGAAAAAAAATTCTACATTGTAACATCCAAGTTAATGGGAATATTCTTAAACAGGTGAATCGGTACAACTATCTCAGAATAGTCGTAATATCTGACAGAAGATGCCATGCAGAGATTAGATCAAGAATGTCCTTGGCTGAGGTGGACTTCTGCAAAATGGAAAACGTACGAAACAACAAGAAGTCGTCAACTGCAGCTGAGGAAAGAGTGGTGAAGTGCTATATAGAACCATATTGTTGTATGTGTGTGTACCGTGGACAATTAAGAGATAAGCTGAGAAACATCTAATGGCAGGTGGAAATGTGGTTTTTGCGAAAATACAAATAATAACATAGACAGACAGAAAATGAAATAAGACAGTCCTTGAAGGGACAAATCAAAAACGGAGATTGAGTGGAGAAAACAGATCTATACAGTGACGATTGTGTGGACATGATAAGAAGTTGCCCCTTGATCGGACGACCAAACACTGAGCTGCTGGCGAAATTCCAGTTCAGTGATGGTTGTACCTCCTAGTAAGCAAGTAGTGCTGCTGGTACACTAGTATTCCATGTCTCTAGTATTTCATCAGCCAGTTTTCTTAAGATGGTGATAAGGTTACCGTTAAATCTTTCTACTATCCGATTTTAGGACGGATGAAGTTGTGAATCTGTTGAGACTGGACAATTTTAAACACTTCCTCCATTAACTTACCTCTGAACTGTGATCCATTGTCAGTCAGGATTCTAAACGGAAATAATGACCCCGTAAATATGTCAAGTAGAGCTTCTACGTGCTTTGAATCGCTTGATGACATAGGCACAACTTCTGCTCACATTGAGCAAATGTCTACTAGTGTAAGTATATAGTTATGCTAAGAGGTGCCTGTATATCAACAGCCACTTTTTCAAAAGATGTGTCCAGTGATGGGCATTTCCGCTAAGGTAGCTTGAGCTGCTCAGTGCTTTGGAGATACTTTCTGGCTCTGAGGACATGACTTTACATACCGAACTATGTCAGCATTCATTTCAGACCAGTAGTAATGAGTAGAAATTCTTTGAATTGTGGCATTGATTTCCATGTGTCCACTGAAAAGCAGACTATGGCCCATCTCTAATATTTCAGCACTGTAAGGTGAACTCACAACGAGTTGCAAATACCCCTGTCCTTCTGTTCTATGAAGAAGTCAATTCTTCATGTATAATTCACCTGTATGGGGTGGTGAATGAGGTTTAGGCAGTTTGTTAAAACATGCCGCCAAGGTACTTGTCAAAAAATCTGGAATGGAATGCGAACATCGTTACCCCGCCAGGCGAATTTAAATTTCCCCAAATGGGATGCAGGGACATCGTTACGCCCGCCGGCGAGTATTAGTCACCTGCCTACAGGTTGCTGGCTGACGCATAGCCAGCGGTCAGGCAAGGACAACGCAAGACGCACGCAGGCCTCGTGAAGGAATCCACAGGGGCAACGCGTTGCGAGAAACAGACAGACAGCTTGGGGTTTAATCGGACCAGACAGGACCGTAAAGAGAGAGAAAGCTTGTGTAGTTCTGTGCCCAAAAGTCGAGTGCTTGTGCATCTTGTGAGATAGACTGTAAGTGTGGGTTGTCTGTAAGTGTATTGATGTACCATATATGTAATGTAAATGATTATCACATGCCAAACTAGATCGTGGTTGCATGTGACGCGGTTAAATAAATCCATTGACTTCGTGTCGTTGTTGTCTCAAGTCCAATCATGTTGTACTTGTACTTGTCTCACATGTGTTAGGGATAACGAGCCAAGTCTAAGACTCTGACATACTATCTACTGCATGCGCTTATTTTATTTCCTCTGGTTGAGCATTTATGGAAGCTGATCACGCATGATCTTTCCTAGCTTGCTGTCTGATTGTTATGGCTGTGGCCGTCACAGGCAGCACAAGCTCTCCCAGAAATACGTAACGAAATCTCAACATTACAAAGTAAATGGCGTCATCCAAGATCGCTGGCCTAATTTCGCCAGTCACGTAACGTGAAACTATATTTACCTTGTCACTGATAAAGACGTAGGTACTGATCTCAATTGTTTTCTCTGAAACCTGACCGGGTTCACTAACATGACAGAAAAAAATTGCATCGGATTGTAACTGGTGTGATATTGACACATGGCAGAGATTTTGTTGAGGGTAACTGATTCTACCACACGAAGTCGTGTAATGGTGTCTTTAATGCTCATGCGTGTCTTGATGGTCATCAGTGTTCACCTATTTGTTCTTTTTTGTTATGTATGCAACTGTATAAGGAGTGGATTTTCGCATGCAGTCTCGGGTATGGTGTCCAGTAGTCCTACACTTAAAGCAGTGTAGGACTCTTCTCTCAAAGCATTCGAGTTTCAGTTTTGGGTGGTGGGTTTTGCCGTATTATTAGGTTTACAGTAACCTTTGCTATAATTTTGTCTGGCTTTTGAGAATTGTCATTTGAGGGAGTAATTGACACCCTAAGATTACCTTCGGATTCCTTTTGTGACTTTTCGTATCTCTTAGCCATGGTGATTATAGATTTCAGTCTTCAGCACCATGCTTTATGAGGAAAGCTTTGATGTCAGCTGACATTTTAATTTTCAGCTAATCAATGATAATCATTTCCTGCAAGATTTCATTAGTTTGAGCAAAGTTTCCCAGTGTACCCCACGTGTGTAGGCTCGTTTTCAGTCTATCTATATCTGATCGCCTGACGCGACACATGATGATGGTGATGTTACCAATACCGGCACTCCTTGCTGTGGCCTAGGGTATGATGGGAAGCCACTCTGGAAACATTGATAAAAAGGATTGCTCGTCAGTTTCCCGCTCTCTCCAACTAACAACCATGGCCGAAGGAGCGTTGATGTAGATACCATCAAATAGGAGGCTTGAACCAGCCCTCCCCAGTTACTGGACCAGAGCAGCGAGTCACAAATGCCTCTATATTTAATCAAGACTGGCCTGTGTGGTCCACAGCGCAGTCGATGGGGTAAAGCCCCGAAAGGACCGAGGAAATCCATGAAAATGACTGGCAATTTGTAAGCCCGCTCTAGGTAGTGACCCCTGGCCGTAGTTGTTGTTTGTAGAGCAAACTTGAGCCCCAGCTCTGGTTAAGGTCGCTTTAGGCCACTCACACCCCCATTCGTATACCTGTTTATACCTGTTTATGTCACTATATCTCTACTGTTTTGGTTATAGTTCTGTTATTAGTTATATCATGGTTCTTTGGTGTATCCGGTCCCAGTCGGCCCATGTGATGCGGGTGTCATGTGTGGGTACTGAGGGTACCCTTTGATTCAACTGAACATGGTTGGGGTTCCACTATCATTTAGACACCGCCCCCGTGGTTGGCGTTAGACAGTAGCTATCTCTAGCTATGGGATTTCAGGTTCCCATTTCTGTATGTACCAACTGTCCATGAGTCCTGAGATTATAACAATAGAGAGTCCATACCTGCTGTTACCGTTGTTGTTTACATTGAGGCTCATTTGTTGCCATGTCCTTGCTGGTTTATGGGGATGGGTACCCGGTCATGTTCATAGCGATATTAGGCAGCAGTGATATCCACTGTGGGAACTGAGGTTCCCATTTCTGTATATGTCAGTTGTGTGACATGCCAGGATGTCTGTTTGTCCCTGAATCGTGTAGTTCTGTCAATAAAGGTCGAATTTTGTTGTTCTTAATTTGTTTTGTTTAGTTTATAGTTTGTTGTGTAACTCATTGATCCTGTTACAGTCCAACAATGTAATCTTTTGTTTGGGATATACAACAGTATATCCCCCGCCCAAAGAACTCCTGGAATCTTCTGTCTAACTCTCTATCCCTTTTCTTGTTAACTGAGGAGAATATATAAAGTGCTCTTCCTCTCTTTCTTCTTATTATCCTTTTCTACTCTTGCCCAATAGAAGTCAGTGTTGCGCTTCTTCATCTTTGAGCACTTAAGTAATGGAAACTATGTCCTCCTATCCTTTATATTCTTAGTCCTGTTACAAGTGGCGAGCCTTGGCCTAGGATGTTTGGCGGCCTCTAGATTATCTTGTTGGTGTCTGTTCCAGTCTTCAATGATTCTTTTAGGTGGTAGTTCCGTGTTTTTTTATCCTCTGGCCAAAGACATTAACTGGGTTCAGGTTTTGTTCCCAAGTCTCCAAGAAGCACAGCATTGAGACAAGAGCATCCAGACCAACACCACATCTCAAGTCGAAATTAAAGGTGACCTTATTCCTTGTTCAGGGAACCGAAGTTTCCCACCCAGCCGGAGCTCAGTCTGAGTTCGCTGGTATAAATTAAGAGTGTGAAAACTCCAACGAAGGTCACCAAACTTATACTATAAAGTTTTATGAAATATACATATATATTCCTACTGAAACCACCAGCTTTGCTCAGAAAGCTACAGAGATAGTTGACGACTCCATGAGAGCAGAACGCTCCCATATTCAATAGAGTCTGGGGCTGTGCTTGTCCAAGAGACAAATGCTGTTGATTTTTTCGGGAGAACAGTTTTTGATTGTTCATGCGACTGATTTCAGCGGTGCCAACATCTGGGGCTATCCATAGAAATACCTTGCCCCTGTTGGTCTGGAAGAAGGGACACCCGAAATCCATCCCGCCAGTGTGTCCCACCAGCAGTAGAGCGCAGGACATCCATGTTCAATCCCCACCGGTGGCATCGTCACTTGATATCATCAAGGGGGGATGTTTTCCTCATTGTACATCAGTTCACCATGTTCGTTTGAAGTGATAGATGATTATATTACCTGTAGTGATAGGAAAATAATTTCCTTATAGGCGGATGCAGAGGAGTTAATAATACCAGCGTGTTCGTCGAGGTTCATAATGCCAGAAGTGGACATATTAACAGTGATTTCCTATATTTCCCCCGTGCATAGAAAATTTAAAAGAGACACAAAATGGACATTAAGTGAGAGGAAACGGTATCCAGTGAGCATCATCAGACAGAAAGATTCGTTATATATTTCTGCGACACACTTTATGGACAAATAATTAATTACTACTTAATTGTTTTGTGTCATTCAATGTTAATTCAAATTAGGAATCCCCACTCACAGAATGTGAGTCCAAGGCGCCATGTCTTCGAGCATATTTTGTTTTGCTTTGTTTTTATCCTATGTACAGGTATTTTTAAATTTTTTTTGGGGGGGGGGGGGGGGAAGGGGGGGGGTGGGGTTGTCAAAACCCTAAGGGTCTAGTTTTCTTATTCGACGGGGTCCGTCGAAAAATTGGGGGAGAGATGTGTGATCGGCTGACGCGACACATGATGATGGTCATGTTACCAATACCGGCACCCCTTGCAGTGCCCTAGGGTATGATGGGAAGCCGCTCTGGAAACATTGATAAAAAGGAGTGCTCGTCAGTTTCCCGCTCACTCCAACTAACAACCGTGGCCGAAGGAGCGATGATGTAGATACCATCAAATAGGGAGGCTTGAACCAGCCCTCCCCAGTTACTGGACCAGAGCAGGGAGTCACAAATGCCTCTATATTTAATAAAGACTGGCCTGTGTGGTCCACAGTGCAGTCGATGGGGTAAAGCCCCGAAAGGACCGAGGAAATCCATGAAAATGACTGGCAATTTGTAAGCCCGCTCTAGGTAGTGACACCTGGCCATAGTTGTTGTTTGTAGAGCAAACTTGAGCCCCAGCTCTGGTTAAGGTCGCTTTAGGCTACTCACATCCCCATTCGTATACCTGTTTATTCCTGTTTATGTCACTATATCTCTACTGTTATGGTTATAGATCTGTTATTAGTTATATCATGGTTCTTTGCTGTATCCGGTCCCAGTCGGCCCATGCGATGCGGGTGTCATGTGTGGGTACTGAGGGTACCCTTTGATTCAACTGAACATGGTTGGGGTTCCACTATCATTTAGACACCGCCCCCGTGGTTGGCGTTAGACAGTAGCTATCTCTAACTGTGAGATTTCAGGTTCCCATTTCTGTATGTACCAACTGTCCATGAGGCCTGAGATTATAACAATAGCGAGTCCATACCTGCTGTTACCGTTGTTTACATTGAGGCTCATTTGTTGCCATGTCCTTGCTGGTTTGTGGGGATGGGTACCCGGTCATGTTCATAGCGATATTAGGCAGCAGTGATATCCACTGTTGGAACTTAGATTCCCATTTCTGTATATGTCAGTTGTGTTGCATGCCAGGATGTCTGTTTGTCCCTGAATCATGTAGTTCTGTCAATAAAGGTCGAATTTTGTTGTTCTTAATTTGTTTTGTTTAGTTTATAGTTTGTTGTGTAAACTCATTGATCCTGTTACAGTCCAACAGTGTAATCTTTTGTCTGGGGTATACAACAGTATATCCCCCGCCCAAAGAACTCCTGAAATCTTATGTCTAACTCTCTATCCCTTTTCTTGTTAACTGAGGAGAATATATAAAATGCTCTTCCTCTCTTTCTTCTTATTATCCTTTTCTTCTCTTGCCCAATAGAAGTCAGTGTTTCGCTTCTTAATCTTTGAGCACTTAAGTATAGGAAACTGTGTCCTCCTATCCTTTATATTCTTACCCCTGTTACATATAAACTGTGCAAAGTTCTCTCCTTTTTCCTTCCGAGCAGTTTTAAACTTCTTTTTGTAGATTTCTGAATCTTGCAAGTAGTTCCGGCTTGAGTTCCTCATAACTGTCATGTTCTTCCAGACGAAATCTAGAGAACATCTTATAAGCAGTACCACGCAAACCATGATATAGATTTATAAACATTGTTCTCTCTTCCAATCCACACATTCTCTCGAAACGGTGAAGACAAGCCTCTATTGAATAATCGTGTTGACAAAACTGGTCTGTTGGAAAAGCCATGACGCATGTTTGAAGATATGATGCTTCTGTAATTCCTTCTGTTATCATGTTAGAATGGGAAGGGAAAGGTTGAAAAGCCGTTTGAACCCCGGGCTTACCTGAATTTTCCAAAAATTTTTTTTTAA
>JACEFZ010015945.1:0-55017 GCA_014155875.1 Cepaea nemoralis
AAAGTACAAATCACAACATTCAAAATACAGGTTCTAAAAACAATTGGAAATTAAAAGAGAGTTGATGGAATAAATAAAAGAGGAAAGTGAAATATTTCGGCCATGTTAAACGACATAATACTTTTTTAAAAACCACACTGGAGGGCAAAGTTGAAGGCAAGCGAGCAAGAGGTAGACAACGATACAAGTGGGAAGATAACACCAAGAGATGGGCGAAGATCAGCCTGACAGAATATAGTCAGGACGAGAGACAAACAGTGGTGGAGATCCATTGCAGCCAACCTTCTTTGCGGAGGACGGCGATTGATTGATTGGTTTCCAGAATTACCGTACAGCAGTTCTCAAAGTATCGCCACGGGAATAACATAATACTATGTGATAAACACAGCATACAATTATTGTTCTCTCAATACCATGTTCAAAGTTATTTGCATGTCCTTTACAAGACGCCACAGTCAACCCCATCATTTATTAGGCACTTTATTGCGTTCAGTAGCTGCTGTTGCTTTCTGACCGTATGGCGCTCATACCATCCATATCAAACTAAAGATTGACCAAACAAGAAACGGCTGATTCCGAACGCCTGACCCGCCATGCCGAATGCCTGTGAAACTGCGTTCACAACCTGGTAAACCACAGGCGCCGACAATAAGAATCTCAAAATCCTATACTAGGAATGTTCAAACACTCACTTGAGAAAGAACATCACGACAGATGTCGCGTTAGGAATCCAAGAACAGGGGCTACCAACCCCACACTAAATCAATCTCCTACTTCCGCATTCCGTTTACCACGGTAAGCTGGCACCACAAGGCACATCTGAGACACGCACATATAGTACAGTTAGCTACTTATCTAATACAGGACGTCACAGTCAGCCCCAGCATTTTGGGGCCCTTTTTGATTTCTTGGCAAGTTTACGTTCTGTAGTTTGCGACTGCTTTCTGAACGACCGGCACTCATACTATTGAAGGAAAACCACCAACGCAAGGGGCTCTCCATATAATAACCCCACAACTAAGCATACCCACACAATGCCACACACATCTCCACTGCGGCATACACAACACCGGTTCCGTGCATGTACTGGCTGTGTCAGGCATTACATCTTACAGCTCGCCCTAGCCTGGACTCCACGCCCATCTTGTCACGACATCCATCTTCCAGCAGAAATGCGCCAAACAGCGCAATCGCAAAAAAAAAAAAAAAGAAATTGCTAGTCAATTAAAACAATTAAAACAAGCACATTCACGTGGTCGACTAATTACTGGAGAGAGGTGGGGAAGCGTTAGGAGATGAGAAAAGGTCAGCTCTGTGTATCCGACAATCAACGTAATTAATACCTCACTCAGCAGTGAAGACGAGTTACTCCAGCATGGACTTAACATTACAACTGCAAGTCGTTTATCAATGAATACACGGCAGGGGAGATAACACAAAGCACGCACACTGAGTTATCTTCCCTATCTTGATAGCCACAAGTCAGGGGTTTTCACAATGACGGCCCAAGGCTATGGGAAACAGAGGAAACTATTCTTTCCGCGGCGTCTCTGCAGAACAACTGGTTAAGCACTAGCAATATTGCGATAATTAGACTGCTTTCTTTTAGCACGAAGGATGTAAAAGTATTTCTTGAAATGTTATATTTTTATGTAACACAAAAATATATTATATAAAAGTTTCAAAAAATAAAACAACAACTGCAATTTGGCATTCTTATGAAAAAAAAAGTACACACAAGAGGCCGGCCATATTTTTCACCACGACTATGAAGAATCAATAAAAGAAAGTCGAACACTGGAAGCTTGTCATAATGAAGTATGCGTTTGTTTCTTCGCCATTCTCGCCGGCTATGGCGCACCGCGCAACATTCTCTGTTAACCGGTAGTCTGTTCCAACGATTTGGCAAAATAATGAAGACGTGAGAGGCCAGGGCTGTGATAAAATTCCTGATATTATTACAAGGAAAAAAACAAAACACACCTACATGAATTCACAAGCTGGCTGCTTCGTGACTCCTGTAAAAAGGGGTCTAGACACTTTAAGTGTGGTTGCTCAATTGTTGCCGATCAGCCCAGATCTGGGAGATCATCCTTAGAAAGAAACGATGGAAATGGAGCAAGAATGTGTTTGTAGAAGAAAAAAAAAAGGGGGGGGGGAGAGAGATCATTGACAAGGATCGAAAAATGGCAAATGCGAAAATAGATAGTGAAATAATGAAACTAGATGAACTAGCGATTAATAGAATTGAAGACAGCAGGGTGAACTTAAGAAAAGTGTGCTGGCTGGTTCCACGCCTGATGACACGTGAATTAAGCAAACGAAGGTAATCTGTCGACAACTGCTCAAACAGTTCCAGTCAGAACATATTTTGCCGATCCTAGTCGTATCAGATGAGACTTGGGTTCACCATTAGAACCCCCCATTAAAACTTTCTCAGACACATGTCAAATATGGACCAGGACCCAATCATATAACCATTTCACCAGACTGGGCCATCACTGTAGTCTTACTGGCCAGGTGTGTGTCTGACACAATTGGAAGTTGAACCGGGATCGCTCTTATGGATAACGGGCTAACTACAATGCCCCAGTTTTTCTAGAGCCTAGCTCTAACATAACCAACTATCGATTATGTTACAAAACTGAACTAAAGTCAACATTACAGGTAAAGAGTTAATGTGATAAGCTAATATATGCTGTTTGAAACCTTTGACAAGATAGCGGGAAAGTATTCACCGGGAATAATGTGAATTACAATTTGATGGGGAGATAATGTGCTTTACTGGTTAATGGGGAGATAATGTAAATTACAAGTTAATGGGGAGATAATGTGTTTTACAAGCTAACAGGAAAATGAGTGTATTAGAAGTTAGCGGGGAGATGTGTGCTCGACACATCTCCGGAAGTCGGCGTGACCGTGAGGTCGGGAGTTCACCCACTACACCGGACAGTTGGAACTTTAACGCTGACTTTTCGCTCAGAAAGTAAAAGCAAACTAATGAACGCGGAATTGTCTACTAAATCAGCCTAGGACTTGGGGTTTGTCGTAACGTTCTGCAAAGGACATGCAACATGTGTGAGTGCTTTCCGCGAATGTGGTCTAGCAATAATAAACGTGGTTTCACAATCCCGACATACCGGCTTCAAAGTGAGTCACGAGCGATTTGAGAGAAGGTCACATTGCGTTCATTTTCACAATGGCGTGAATGTCAGTCGTTCAGAAAGCAATGGTAGACTAACAAAAAGTTAGTTGCCTGTCCTTTACAGAACGCAACAATCAACCCAAGCATTTAATGGCTGGTTCTGACCAGCATTGTTTGCGACTCCTTTCTGAACGGCCGACACCTCATTAACTCGAAATCAATGCAAAGCGGTCTGTTTTAAAATCTCCCGCGACTTTCACACCTTTGAATTGGGGTTGATCGCAACGTTATGAAAAGGATATACAACATTTAAATTTGCCATTGTTAATCTCTTCTCCCTCTATAGCTAAGTAATAATGAGAGAGATCAAAGAGAAGCCAGGAATAATATTTGGCGGTTATAATATAAATAATATACGCTATGCAGATGACACAGTATTGGTGGCGGATAATGCAAAAGATCTATAACAATTGTTGGACATTGTAATAACAAAGAGTGCAAAGAAAAGACTTTCCTTGAATATCAAGAAAACAGTAACAATGGTGATATCAAAGAAAAGGGTGACACCCAAATGTGAAATAGAGATAGAAGGGAAAATTCTTCACCAAGTGGATAGTTTCAAATACCTAGGGGCACTTATAACATCATATGGAAGATGCACAACAGAGATTAAGAGCAGAATAGGGCAAGCAAAGCTGCATTCAGAAAGTGAAGACTTATCTTTTGCAATAAATCACTATCATTGCATGTAGAGAGAGAGAGGAGAGAGAGAGAGGAGAGAGAGAGAGAGAGAGAGAGAGAGAGAGAGGAGAGAGAGAGAGATGAGAGAGAGAGAGAGAGCGAGAGAGAGCTGAAATGCTTATACAGAAACCACTTTTGCTGTATGGCTGTGAATGTTGGAATGTAAATGAACAAATTAGGAAGAGATGGGAAGCAACAGAGATGTGGTTCCTGAGAAGAATGTTGCGAATTCCCCGGACTGCCACAGTAACTAACAACGACCGCCTGAAGAGGAAAATGAAACTAGAATATTATATACAACAATAAGAATGAGGCAAACAGCTTTATTTTGGGGTCATGTGATGAGAAGAGAGGCATTGGAGAACATCGTGACAAATGGAAAGATCGATGGGAAGAGAGGCAGAGGCAGACCAAGGAAACGATGCTGGATGGATTGAGACGGTGGCATGGAGGAATATCATCAGCGGAGTTGGACCAGAAACCAAAGACAGGGATCTGGGGAGAGTCATGAACACCTACGCCAGCCGGCATGACACTTAATGGTGACTCTTGTCCCACCGACGTTCATATAATTGAAACCAACACAAATCGATCGGCTCCCCAAATTACCCGCGGTTGACTTCAAACCAAGCCGGTATGTCGGAGTATAGCGAAAACTGCGTTCACTACCCCTTGAACCACAGACGCAGAAATAATACAACAGCCTAACATAATTTAACTTAATTTGAAACCGCAATCAAGCACGTTAACACTAAACACATACGCTTGACAACCCACCTTCGAGTATGCGTTAAACAAAGCTAGCCGCGGCACAATACAACCACACTACAACAAAGAATCCCCTTCTTTCCGCTAAACACAGAGGAGAAACACGGCACGATGCAATACCTATCCCGACTCCCAAACAAATACCAGCTGGCAAGCAGCCCCTCGTACGAAATTACCAAAGCCTGCACGCCAAATTACCCACCTATCCTCGCACAGCTCTTTCGGTTGGCACAAATGAGCGCACGTCCCCCCACAACCAGCCTTCCGCGGCGCGGTCTGCACCTGGACTAAGTCTAGCCCTTACAGCTTGTCTGATTACGTCTACCGGTGCACACAATTCACACCCGTTCAGCTTTCTCTGCTGCAGCAGTACCAGGTTTGAAAGAAGCACGTCGTCACAAGATGCAGGCGTTCCTTCTGCTAATGTATTCTTCATTAATTATTGTTACTATCGTTAGCAATTTGCTGCAGTTCTTAATCACAATTTGTCTGCAGTACACGGCTATCTTCACGAATAAAAAGTTAGGTGAATTAATTAGCATTTTTACGATTAGTAGTTTTGTGCAAAACGCTGACTTCTTCAGAAAGCAATAGCAAACTATTAAACTATAGTGTTCACTACAACAAAGCCACAGGTGTCGATCTTCTTAGGAATAGTGATTCGCAGAATACACGTACACACAGGCAGGGCTGGGTTAATTAGTAAGAATAATACAAGTACACATAGATCACCATCTCACACGATCACCAGGCTCATTGATCAGCTCTATTTTCCCCCTTGTCTATATTATGTCATGTGACTAAGCCAACCTGAATAAATTTCCCAGTTTATCCCCCCCCCCCCCCTTTCCTCATAACGTGCTCAAAAATCCCACGCGTCTAATTTTCTGATATAATTTGGCGGTTTTAATTTAATTTGTTTCCTGTAGGACTTGCTCGTTGTTTTGCTTTCGCTCGCTTTGAACTCAAACGTAGTCCATAAACGTGCTGCTACTTCTAGTACAATGGAGTGAATTTTGCGTGTGGATTAGCTTTCCCTATTACCAGTGTCCCTCGCCATCAGGCGAATCCGCCCAGACTGCTCAGGTACTTATAATTTACTCCCCCAATTATACGACGAGATGTCAATATTTTAGTCAAACTGATCGGCGAAAGGGGTTGAACCCGATACCTCGGCATTGGGACACCGGATGTGTAAGAATCAGCACTCTTTCCAATATAAGTCTCCATTATGGTGCCATATATCTGCAGCATCACACCAGTGTGTGTGTGTGTGTGTGTGTGTGTGTGTGTGTGTGTGTGTGTGTGTATGCGTGTATTTGTTTGTGATGCATGCTATACACAGTACGGTTTAACATGTATTTTATGTTCGCACGTACGCACACGGAAGCAAAAGCGCACAATGACCTGATCAGACCACATGAGGTGATCAATTTGCCTTTAGTTGTTTATTTTCATTCGCCCGCCATAGATCAAGCAAACACGGGCAGACGCCAAAAAAAAAAAACCGTGGAAACTACCCGCTTAACAAACGTGCAGTATCGACTCCGCACATCGACAAAACAATTAAAACAACTCTTAATCAATACAGCAAACGATTCGCTCTTGGAAGCTAACTGGCATTCCATTAACGAGTAATTACTGAAATCGACCATATCACAAATGAATGGGCTTACAGGCTTTCAGGTCGCCGACGTATGCAATCGTCTTCGCTATTGGCCTACGCCAGTTCAAGTTAGCAGGAGTTTACTGTTGGATTGTGTCCCCTATTTAATGAATTATCTCCCCTTGATATCCACCTCGCATGTGTGTCTTTGTTTCTCTTTCGGGGTGAGTGGATCTCAATGCTCTGGGTGTCCGACTCCTGCACGCATTTGTGTTAGGCTTGCTTCCTCTAGGTAGATTTTATCCAAGGTAATGGTAATCTACGCGTGAGTAGGTTTTCTTTCCTAATAATTAAAAGAAGACTGATCGAGGTGTGGTTTCAAGACACCAGAGGTTATGCAATACACAAACATAAACGAAGAAATACGGAACGAACATAGCGATGTAGCTAACAACGAGCATAACCAAGTCAGAGCACGAAAGCTGTAAAACTATGACGCCAACTTTAGTCGCAGTTGCCACCACGGCAACGGGTCACCCCGCATTACTCTGTTCCTGTGCCAGCGAATATCACACACAATGCTCCTCACTGCTCCATGTGAAAAGTGGAACAGGCAGCAGTGTCAGCAAAACCACAGAACGCACACGCATGCATGCATAAGGCCGCTGTCAGAATGCCAACAGAACAGTCCGCAACTAGAATTACAGTTCATCGCAGTCAATCGAAAATCCAGCAACTGCACATGCATAACTGTATAAGGCAAACCACTTAATTCAGCAAAGGACCTCCCGCCATTTTTTCTAAATGCATTTCCAAACATAAACTACCTTGGAGAGATGGAAAAAAAAAACATTCCACATAAAATCCACAGCTTCGCACCAAGGACTAAACTCAGTAGCTGGGCGTCAGAAACATGTACTACAAACCAAGCAAATGAGGGACATGCTTAAGTAAACCGTAACCAGAGAAGAAATGAAAAAAACGCCAAAGCCTTAACGGATCGCCCAACTATCCACCACAGTGAACCAGAAGTCTAATCTATCTAGTGTGGTGATGCGTCAAACACTGCAACTATTTGACCAATGTATCAAGTGCTGTGGTGTAGTCAAAATGCAGCTGTTAGTAGCGATGAACCAAGTCAGGCGACGTGGCCAAACAAGCAGTAGCTATTGTATTCAAAGTCAATGTAGCGATGTAGCTAAGTACTGAAGCTATCAAGCTAGTCCAGCCACACCGCCAGAAAATACAAAGCACATATTATCGACGACCCAGACAATCAAGTCGGTGTCACCAGCCAGACGGAAGACTATCAAATTTGTGTATCGAGCCAGACTCGGCTGGTGTATATAGTGAAGCAGGTCCGCGTTGGTGTGTGATGTGTGTGAGTCAGTGTGTGGTATGTGTGTGAGTGGAGTGCTGTATAATTGTAACTCCTGCCAGATTTGATGAGAACCCCGCTTTACTGTTGCCAAAGAGAACCGTCTGGTGTATATCCGAAATACCAAGACAAGGGGCTCGAAATCAGGCCGGTCTGTGTTGATTCCCATGGTATGAGACCTCGGCGGTGCAGAAATCTATGGCAAACTACTCAAATAACATTGACTTGTAAATCACAAAACAGTCAACAGAGGGAAGGAGGGGGTAATGGTGGTTGTGAAGGATAGGCAATTAATATTTTATCATAAAAAACAGGCGGTCTGAGTGTAGGCAGATTGAACTTATATATATGACACGACGGGTGTTTCATGAAAGTCAAACCATTGTAAGGAGGTGGGGGTAGGAGATCGATTTTAATTGGGGGGGGGGGGGAGTCTAGAGTAATGGGAGAGACAGACAGGCGGTGAGAGGGGATGGATCTAGAATAATAGGAAAGAGACGCAGACAGACAGAGACACAAAGAAGCAAGAGCGACTGTAAGACAAAAGTGATTTGAAGGTCGACAGGGTTATCCCATATGGCTCAGTCTCTTTCGGCAGCGAACTGTCGAAAGCGTCGCACAAAGCACAAACTCCGTAGCTCCAGCGACGACTCCCAGGAGTCTCCCAAAAACAAATGCACTCGAGAACCGAAGGACGCGGTCCGGAATCGAACCCACAACCTTCGGAGCCGGAGTCAGACGGCTTGGCTACTTCGCCACGGAGACTCCCTGGCTCAAAGACAAAGTAAATGAAGAAGACAGTGAGATACGCTTAGGTACACAAAAAAATTGAAGGATGTCGAGGCGCGAAACACGTAAAGAGAGGGAGGAGTGAAAGAACAGACAGAAAAAGACGGAGTCACAGACAGAAAGATGAAGAGAAAGAGAGATAGTCGGAGAGAGAACAGAGAGACAAAAACAGAGAGACAGCGATAAACAGAGGGACAGGCCGAGAGAGACAGATAGACAGACAGGTATACATACATAGAGGGAGAAGTCCATATAAAAACTGCCATTCAGACATATCGGGGGGGGGGGGGGAGTAGAGTTATTTGACCAAACGGCACTGGAAACACACACGTCTATTGACTCTAATGATGGCAGCCTTCACGTGCCAATATCTCTGACACCCATTTTTTTTTTTTAAACATCTGGGTCGACCGACCCAGAGTCGAACTAGTGGAGAAAACATTCAGCTGGGTCTTTCTCGGGGTTCGACCCCACAATGCGGCGTTGGTAGATATATCAAAATCTCCCCTCTGCCGTGCGTCCACCTTGACGAGGTAGAGGGGCTTGAGCGTTCCAATGACCCCAAGAGCTATGCCGGCGGTAGCACAGCTACTGGTAGGGTCACCCATGTCGGACAGGTCAAGGGAGAGGGACCAGACGAAGTGACGCACAAACCTGCTGCCTTGTAGGTAGACTGGGGACAGTCAAAGGCTAGGGAAAGCATCCCGAACAAATGCTTGTCGAAATCGGATGTACTGAGCCACAGGCTTGACAAAGAAGTGCAACGTAACTTTATCATTTCATGATGCCACAGATGAAAATTAAATCGTTATGGTGCTAATCCCGTGAAGTCCCATCAGGCGGTGATAGTGCCGGGCCCCCTGCCTCGAGGGGGTCCACCCATGACTACTGGTGGTCACCTTCCCCTGTGCTGTGGAGTCAAGGCACAGAGGAGTAGGTTAAGAGCTATTGACCAAACACCCCGGACACTCAACATACTACAATGGAATGCAGAAGGAGTTTATAACAAGAAAGCCTCCCTAACACAGCGTCTTCATAAAGATAGAATAGATGTGGCATGCATTCAAGAGACACACCTCAACGCCAATCGCACATTTTCAGTCAAGGGATATCAGGCCACACGTTTCGACCGCGAAGGACACAAAGGAGGAGTTCTAATACTTACACGAAATACAATACCTTGCAGCGAAGTATCTGTGATCTCTGACAACCAAACGGAAATTATAGGTGTTGATATAATGATAAAGGACGTGAAAATAAGAATTTACAATCTGTATAGCCCGGCAGATAAGGATCTTACACTCTCAAACATGGAAATAACTGACACAAATTGCATTGTTGTCGGAGACTTTAATAGCCGTTCAGAAAGATGGGGATACCCAGATACTGACAAAAGAGGAGATGAAGTGGAGGACTGGGAAATAGACTCAAATCTCCATCTACTCAACAAAGCGGATGACACACCGAGCTTTTACTCCAGAAGATGGATTACCACTTCTACTCCAGACTTAGCTTTCTGCACAGGAGACATCCTCCACAAAATCGATCGCCATGTGCTTGACCAATTAGCAGGTAGTGACCACAGACCAATCAAGCTTGTAATAAATATGGAGTATGTTCCACAGGAGCAAAAGCCTTTGCCCCGTTGGAATTACAAACGAGCAGATTGGGACAGATTTGCCATACTAACAGACAAATATTGTGAAAACATAAATACACGATATGGCAACATGAAGCAAATGGTGGAAAGTCTAAACAGAGCAATAATACAGGCGGCCACTGAGTCTATTCCAAGAGGAGCGAGGAAAAATTACAAACCATACTGGACTGAAGAACTACAAATTTTGGAGGACAAAGTTGAAGATGCTAGGAAGACCGCAGAGAGAGAACAAACAACTGAAGCGAACATCTCTCTCAAAGCCATCTCAGCAAAATATAAAAGAACAGTAAATCAAACAACAAGAGATTGTTGGAGGAAAAAAACAGAAAACCTGAATTTTGACAGGGATGGAAACAAACTATGGAAACTAGTGAAAGCCATGAACAATGAAGGACCTAGAAACAAACAAATAACAATTAAACAAGGAAATGCCTTGCTTACAGGAAAAAAGGCTGCAAATGCACTAATGGAACACTATGCCAGTGCAAACCACATTGATATTACAGCCGAACAGAAGAAAGCAATCAAAGATAAACAGATACATCATAGATAATACAGAGACAGCAGCAGAATATATGATGGCAAATCTAACAATGGAAGAAATGGAACAGGCAATGAATACCCTAAAAAAGAAGACATCACCAGGAAAGGATGGAATCACAAATGAAATGCTAATAGGACTAGGCACTAAGGCAAAAAAGAAACTACTAGCAGTCCTAAATTACAGCTGGAAGAGGGGAATAGTCCCACAGGCATGGAAGGAAGCTATACTAATACCAGTCCCAAAGAAAGGAAAAGACCTGGAAGAACCAAATGGCTATCGACCTATCAGTCTTCTTAGCTGTGTAGGAAAATTAATGGAACGCATTATCAATGGCAGGCTAACATGGCATCTGGAAGAAAACTAACTCTTAACACCTCACCAAGCAGGATTCAGAAAGTACAGATCCACTGAAGATCAAATAACCTATATAGCTCAGGAAATAGAGGATGCCTTCCAAGAGAAAAAGCACACACTAGCGGTCTGGATAGATTTAGAAAAAGCATTTGATAAAGTATGGAAGGAAGGACTGAAAGTAAAACTGCAAAAAATGCATGTTTGTGGGAAAATGTACAAATGGATCAGCCACTACCTTGAGAACAGAACTGCCAGGACAAAAGTACAAGGACAAACCAGCAAAATGATGCTGTTGGAGCAAGGTGTACCCCAAGGAGGAGTTCTTTCACCAACATTATTCCTAGCATATATAAACGACATCACGGAAAATTTTCCAGCCAGAGTACACACATCATCCTTTGCAGATGACCTAGCCATATGGACATCTGAAGAATATATTAGTACAGCTAACAGCAAAATACAGCAAGCCCTATTAGCGCTAGAGGACTGGTCAAAATCATGGCTGGTGAAGATAAGTGAGGAGAAAACAACATGCACAGTGTTCTCCCTCTCAACTAAAACTCAGCAACCTAAGCTGGTATTGAATGGAAAAATATTGCGCCATGAAGAAAATCCAAACTATCTAGGAGTCACCTTTGATCGTCGCCTGACATGGAAGACACAGGTTGAGAAAAATCGAACAAGAGCAAGGCAAAAGAATGGCAATCATGAAAAAGCTTGCTGGTACAACGTGGGGAGCAGATGAGAAAGTTCTCAAGAAGTTATATACTGGACGGGTGAGGCCAGCACTGGAATATGGCATTGCAGCTTGGGCAACAGCAGCTAAGTCAAACTTAACAAAATAAGTAGAGTCCAAAACCAAGGAATGCGAATCATAACTGGAAGCCTGAAGACAACGCCTATTAATGAATTAGAAAAGATAACTTGTTTACAACCAATGCAGGATAGAAGAGATAGCAGAACCCAGCAACAAGCTGAAAAATTTAGAAGATTGACAGACCACCCTATGTATAAAAGGTTTAGTGGTTTTGGAAAGGGAAGACTGAAGCGTAGCAACTTTGTAGAAACTGCAAAACGAAAGATTAGGGCAGATCCCATACTTAACATATCAACAGTCAAACCCATTTACAATGCAGACAAGTTCCCAGCTTGGAGACAGCAGCAACTGCCTGAGATGATAGAAAACATTCCTGGTATTGAGAAAAAGAACACTCAGCATGAAACAGAAAGAAGAGAAATAACCCTAAACTACATAAAAGAACATTACCCAAGCAGCAATTGGACCCATGCATATACAGATGGATCAGCCAAAAATTCAGTAGAGAATGGAGGAGGAGGAATTCTCCTAAATTTAAAAAATGGAGTGAAAAAAACACATTCAGTGGCAACTGGAAAGTTTTCAAGTAACTTCAAAGCGGAGGTAGAGGCTCTGAAAACTGCAGCAGAAATGCTTTTGATGGAGGAAAATAAAGACACGCAAATAGCTATCTTTACAGATGCAAAGTCAGCTGTCTCAATACTGAAGAGCAAAAACAGCACAGAACTAGCTGACCTAAGAGCAGCACTCCATGGTCTATGCCAGAAATCCAAACAAGTTGTAATACAGTGGATCCCATCACATTGCAGTATACCTGGAAACTGAAGAGGCTGACAGACTGGCAAAAGAGGGCGGACGACTACCACAGCCTGACACAGACATAACCTATAATGAGGCAAAGAGGTTGATAAAAAGCACTTATAGAACCAAATGGGAATCAGAGCATCCAGGCCACCAGAAGGATGATGCATATTACAAACTCGACCGAAGAGAACAAGTAGCAATCTTCAGACTCCGCACAGGACATAACAGGCTGAAATACCACTTGTTCAATAAACTAAAGATAGGAGATACCGATGAATGTAATTGTAGAACTGGAAAAATGACAGCAAAACACTTGCTGCAGGATTGCCCAACGTATGCAGAACAGAGAAAGATATTTTGGCCCACACCTGCTTCATTTGAGGACAAGCTCTATGGAGATGTCAACAAGCTCAAGTTGACCGCAGCTTACTTTAACTACATTCAGGTTGACATTTAAAGGTGCATGAAGACCCAGAGGCATGAAATGGAATATTGCTTGGATAGCAAATCCATTATGTGGAAAGTCCAAATCGAAAGCTCGCTGTGTGGGCTTCATAAAAGGTGGAAAAGTGTCCTAGTGGCACGAAATGGAATATTGCTTGGCTAGCAAATCCATTACATGGAAAGTCCGAATCGAAAGCTCACTGTGTGGATGTCATCTGCAGACTGCATACTTCTGGTTTCCGGAAGAACAGCCTATGGTGAACGGAAGGCCCAATATACGGAAGTGAGGCTAAGCAGCCATGTGCAGGACGTGACGATTCCTTGGGTGAGCCCAGTACCAGAGCGCTATGTATCGGCTCTGCAAGTATGGAAGCCTCCTTGGATGGCGGCGAATGACATGGTCTGCCCCTGCCTTCCCTTGAGGGCTGACCAGGATCTTTGGCTGTTCTATATGGGCCAGCTGGGATGGGGGATAACACCACAACAGTGAGTCAAACGTCCTAAGAAACCCCCGGGAAGGTTAACCCGGTCAACAAATGCCCGCAGAAGTCGGATGTGTCGGCCTAACGGCGCAAGAACGCAAAGAACGCAGCTCTGCTGTAAACAGGCACAACGCAATCATATCCGAAAAAAAAAAAACAACTCCGGATGATCGCAGAAGAAGAAGATATCAAAATCTCTCTCTCTCTCTCTCTCTCTCTCTCTCTCTCTCTCTCTCTCTCTCTCTCAATCAATCAATCAATCAATCAATCAATCAATCATATCAGTCAGCCTCAGTCACAAAGTAAAAATCTCTCTTTATCTGAAAATGAATCTCGTTCTCTTACTCTAGCTAAGTCTCTTTTCTCAAAGTCAATACTTTCTAATAATCTCTCTCTCTCTCTCTCTCTCTCTCTCTCTCTCTCTCTCTCTCTCTCTCTCTCTCTCTCTCTCTCTCTCTCTCTGCCACACCTTCGATGTTGAAATCTTTCCCAAATACAGCCAGTCTCTGTCTCAAACTTACACTGGCTTTCTCGATCTCAAAATATATGTCTCCATTTCCGAAGTCTGTCTTTCTCTCATAGTCATTCGCTTCCCACCACCCTCTTATACTCTTTCCTCCTCTTTATGCACACATGAAGGCCATAAAGAAAGAAATAAAGACACGTAACATAAATTAATAAATGATATCAAATATTTACAACTCTGTTGCAACCAGCAATTATCTGCTATTTTGTCTTCAATAACGGAACCGACAGGAGCTTCGCTCGTTCTCCCTGAACTAATTACTGACTCACAAAACATTCACCACCTCTCTCTCTCTCTCTCTTTCCAACTGTTCGCCTCAACCCAAAGACTAGTGACCTCCAGAGAGAGAGAGAGAGAGAGAGAGAGAGAGAGAGAGAGAGAGAGAGAGAGAGAGAGAGAGAGAGAGAGAGAGAGAGAGAGAGAGAGAGAATTTTCCCCCGCGGAGCAAGCCCCGGCCCTTGGCTGCGAGTCATCTTTCCCGACTGCCCGTCAATACTAAGGGTGACAACTGATGAAAGATTTCAGGATTCTGCGCCCTGGCGGGTCCCGCGGCGACGTCGCCTAATGCTGTGGTAATTTCCCCCAATGTCTTTGTGCACGAAGAGCCAGAAATCTATTTAACAGCGTTATTAAATCTGAACAGAGCCACGCAGTCTGAGTTTTAACCAGCGACATAGCTAGCACAAACGAAACAAAATAAATTAGACAATGGAGAAGACGGACTACTCAAAGACAGGATTTCTTCCCCTAAAAATTCTTTCGTTCCGTAACCTTTTCCTCGCGTACATAACACGTTTATTGCATGTCCTTTTACAGGACGCTGCATTCAGCCCCAGCATGTATTGATTGTTAGTGAGTTGCTAAGAAATTTTCCGTTTAATAATTTGCCATTGCGTTCTCAACGGCCGATGGCTCAAACTATCGCAACCATCCATCACGTGCCATGACGATAAGCGTGGGCGGTCATGATTCGCCATTTCACTCGATCACCAGAATCGTGGATCAGCTCATTGTTCTTGTCTCGACCATGCCACGTAGTCAAGCGATCCAAGTATTTACTTCTGTCTTCTCCTTGGTCTCTTCCCCGATCGGTCTTACCAGTTACCACCGAGTTCTCTAATTTATTTCTTCTCATAACATGACCAAAACATTGTGAGTCTTACGTCTAATTTCTCTAATCAGTTTACAATTTTCATCTGTTTCTTGTAAGACTTGGTCATTGGTTTTTCTGGCTGTCCATGGTAGTCTTCGCATTCTCCTCAGAAAACACATTTCAATAGCCATCAGATGTTTTTCAGCGTCACACGCTATCGAGGCCACTGCTTTCACATCGCTCCTGCTTGATTTGGAATCCTCGCCGCTATATGTCGGTTAACAGAAACTGCGTTCACTAACCATTAAGAGTGGCTATACTATAAGTAGGGATTAGAAATATATGGCCAACAATAGGGCACAAGAAATACATTTCCAAGTTTGAACATAAGTATAATAGCAAAGGGATCGACTTCATTGCACCGGGTGCTATCCCATATGGCTGGGTGTCTTTCCCCAGAGCAGCGTGCCAAAAACGTAGCACAGAGCACGACCTCCGTAGCTTCAGCGACGAGCGGCCAGAGTCTCAGAGACAACAGCGCTTATAAACCGGCCGACAGAGTTCGGACATAATCAGATAGGTCAGCATGGCCGAATGGATAAGAACGCGTGTTCTTAAACATCGAGTGTGCTGATGCGGAGGTAAAGGGCTCAACCCCTACACTGGACAGTTGGGCTAAAATGTTGACCTGACCTATCGACCTTGACTTCCTGTCGTAAATTACAAGTACCTCTGAAGTCGGAGTGGATTCGCCTCATGGCGAGGGACAGTGTTAATAGGGAAAGCTAATCCACACGCAAAATTCAGTCCAGCACAACTAGAAGTAGTGTGTATGGACTACACTTGAGTTCAAAGCGAGCGAGCGTCCAAAAACAATTAACCATACGGCTACGGAGATTCCCAACATCCACAACCAATGATAAGCACTCATAGAGAGTAAAAGCAATAATGCAGATTCAACGACATACTAAACAAAATACAAATACAGGGTGTATTTTTAATAACTGTGTGGTGTATTAAAATATTGCCTTTCCAAGTTTTGTATCTACCTTGCATGATGAATTAACGCTACATAATAATATAAATTAATATAAAACTTGGAACTGCAATATTTTCAAAACATCCACAGTCATTAAAAATACACTCTAAAGAAATCAATGCACACATCCGGATTCGAACCCGCCGCCTCCAAATGACAACAGAGCCTTGAATTATGTCCACGCCCCACAGTTATTGGTTGTGGCCGATTGCTCTGGCCAGTTGTCCCACGGTTTCAGAGTTTCTACAGGGTGTATATTAATGACTGTGGGGTTTTTGAAAATATTGCCGTTCCAAGTTTTGTATATACCTTTTATGTTGCATGAACTCCACAGTGGGTGAATAAAAAATCTTGGAACGGCAATATTTTCAAACACCCCACATCATTATAAATACACCCTATAGTTGGCCGTACATTGATGTGCACTTGTTACTTGAGCTAGACACTTTCGTTTTTTTTGTGAGATGACGGGTTTGAATTCAGGCGTACCCGAAGCCTGTCATTGTTATTCTGTCAAGTGTGGCTCCTTATCTTTCCTTCATTCACGTACTCACTATAAGTGCTCATAAATACCTTTGAATTATGTCTCATGATATTTCCGGCGAGTGGCCTCAGTTGCTTTCCAGCAATTGATATTAGACCTACGATAAAGCATTCCACTCCAAATAAAAATGTTTATTAAAAGAAAAAAATTCTAACGCTGATAATGGATCCCAATGTGAAAAAAAAAAATAATAATAAACGCTGGTCTCAACAACCACAATAAATAATTCAAATACAGCCACCTTCCTAGCCATTCCTACTCTATTATTCAAGCTGACCATGAAACAAACAAACACACACACATACACACAACCACAGAGAGAGAGAGAGAGAGAGAGAGAGAGAGAGAGAGAGAGAGAGAGAGAGAGAGAGAGAGAGGGGGTGGGGGGTGGGGGGGGACACAAAACGTTCCATCCGAACTTGGAAAGTCATACTATGTTTTGAAAACTTTCAGCGAGTCTGGTGCCCTTCTACCGAGCGATTATCGACATGCCTCTGTGTCAATGATAATACTTCACCACGACTGCTGCATATCTGCTCTAGACAAGTTGTATCTCTTGATTCCATCCCCGCACCGTTAATAAATACTTTATCCCACATAGTATCTATCTCCCCGCGAAGGTTAACCCGGTCAACAAATGCCCGCAGAAGTCGGGCGTGTCGGCCTAACGGTGCAAGAACGTAGCTCTGCTGTAAACAGGCACAACGCAATAGGGCCCAAAAATCTCTCCGGATGAATGCAGAAGAAGAAGTAGAAGAAGAAGAAGAAGAAGAAGAAGAAGAAGAAGAAGAAGAAGAAGAAGAAGAAGAAGAAGAAGAAGAAGAAGAAGAAGATCTGGACATTATTATGCCATGAAGTCGTTCCTCTTTCCCTTAAATATATACATGTACACCCAGAAAGCAACAAGCCTGTACCTCGTGGTTCTCTAATCAACTATACACACACACAACATTTATACACAAGACAGCAGCAGGGAGACAGCAAAAGCAACTTAACCACCAGTAGTTGGGGTGGTTCTCTCATCAACCAAACACATACAACACGAATAAACAAGACAGCACAGGCAATTGAACAACCAGTGGTCGGGGTGGTTCTCTTATCAACTATACACATACAACACGAATAAATAAAACAGGAGGGAGACAGCAAAAGCAACTGAACAACCGGTACTCACGGTGCAGCTCCCTGTCCAAGGTCAAGTGGTGATAAACGCTTCCAGGCACCTCCGACAAACGGAAAAACCATTTAATCCCGACCATTAGCGTGTCTCTTTTCGTCTGTGGACAAAGGCAAAACTCACGGCTATAAGACAGACATAGATCTCTCGGAATGCGGGGACATGCGCGAGAATGTAGTCACACAGCCGATCCTACCGCTGGGTTGTGAAGTGACAGGCCTTCACATATTCTAAGCCATGATATGTGAGGTCGAAGTGGCCTTTCCTCCCCAGAAAATTCCCTAAAAATTATAAAACTTGTCTGGTACCCATTTGTATGAGGCTGGGTCTACCCCAGAGCAGAATTGGGAGAGAAAACATAATCCTGCCACTGCTGGGAATCTAACCCAAACCACTGACTTGGTAGGCAAGAACATTAACCATTACACCACTGCAGATATACCAATGGGGTTAATTTCTAGTTGTGTTTCGCTCTAGGCACTCAGTTGTAGTCTGTCTGTTGACAAAGAACTACCTGTTGGTCTGGACAAGGGTCACAAGGTTAACAAAGGGATTGTGTGGTCTCGAGGTATGGTGTCCGCCTCGAGTGCTGGAGGTCCCGGGTTCAAGCCCCGGTGAGGGCCGGGATTTTCTCACGTGGACTTCTAGTAACATAATTACCCCTGGTTTCTGGGTAGTGAGATCGGACGCCCGTGTGTATTGTTGCGCATGTAAAACATACTTTGGCAGTTGGAAATCGAAAAAGAGTAGCCTAACGGCGCTACCCGGGCAAACTTCGATCTAAAAATCTACCCAAAGTATTTCAGGATCCTCGCCGGTGCTACGGGGTTCGTGCACTGAGCTGAGATTCTAGGGAATCAGGCTTGAGTTAGGAGTAGAAGGGGGCATTTATGGGTTAACCCATGTGCCGTGATGATCCGTCGATTAAACTAACCTAAGCTAACACTATCTGTTGGTCTGGACAAGGGTCACAAGGTTGGCACACTTGAGGCTGAAAGGAAGCAAAGACTAAGTCACAGCAAGGGGACTGCAGCAAAGTATGCACAGTTTGTTAGAGATCTTGTTCGTGACATTGCTGTCTTCTCTCCATATGGAAATAAGATGTCAAGAGTTGTTGAAAATCCAGAAGGACAAGCGTGCGCTGAAATTCTGCAAGAAGAGGCTGGCTACCCACATGAGAGGCAACAAGAAGAGGGAGGAGCTGCAGGTGTTGTTAGAAGATGAGTCAGGCCAATGTGCACCAGCAACAACAACAGCAGAAGTAGTGTGTTGCAGTAATACAACATGTCAATGGTCACTCACTCACACACACACACATGAACACACACACACACACATGAACGCACGCGCACACACAAACTTCCTGGAGGAAAGACAATCACCACAGGCCTAATAACAGTCTGTCCCTGGGTGCTGTCCTGAATCACGACGCGGCTAGATCCTATAATACCGCCCAACAAGTGTGAACCTCCACTACTGACACTGAGCATTGCCAAATTTTTAGTTTGGAGAAGGACAATGGAGGCCTGCAACATAGCCACTGAGTCAGGAGTACGGTCTATAGACCAACCTCGCTGTGATAGACGAAAGCCCTCTTTGGGGAATCAGGCGACCTGCAGGCCCCGTGCATCAGACTCAGGGTTACAACTCAAAGGATGCATCAGACTCAGGGTTACAACTCAAAGGATGCATCAGACTCAGGGTTACAACTCAAAGGATGCATCAGACTCAGGGTTACAACTCAAAGGATGCATCAGACTCAGGGTTACAACTCAAAGGATGCATCAGACTCAGGGTTACAACTCAAAGGATGCACCAGACCCAGGGTTACAACTCAAAGGATTCTCAACCAACTTCGTCTTCCACACACTAACCATCTTTCTTCCACACACCCACCATCTTTCTTCCACACACCCACCATCTTTCTTTCATGCACTTACATCTTTCTTCCACATACCCACCATCTTTCTTTCATGCACTTACATCTTTCTTCCACATACCTACTATCTTTCTTCCACACACCTACTATCTTTCTTCCGCACACCTACTATCTTACTTCCACACACCTACCATCTTTCTTCCACACACCTACCATCTTTCTTCCACACACTTACATCTTTCTTCCACACACTTACATCTTTCTTCCGCACACCTACCATCTTTCTTCCACACACCTACCATCTTTCTTCCACACACCTACCATCTTTCTTCCACACACCTACCATCTTTCTTCCACACACCTACCATCTTTCTTCCACACACCAACCATCTGTCTTCCATACACCTACCATCTTTCTTCCACACACCTACCATCTTTCTTCCACACACCTACTATCTTTCTTCCACACACCTACCATCTTTCTTCCACACACCTAATATCACCAATACAATTATCTTTATTTTTAATCCAGTGAATAATCAGCACCAAAACCGAACCTATCTGTCTTGTCTGTAACGTCAATACCAAAGTTGGGTGATCCTCTGCCTCTCTTATCTTATCTTTAAGAAGATAATATCAACATTGATATCCCCAACTCCTCTTATCTGTGGGACAATATTAACATTGAGTGACCCTCCATCTGTCTTATGTGTAGCGATAATATCAACATACATAATAGTGTAAATATAAGCGTTAACTACATAGTTAGATGCTAACTTACACACATAATAATGTAAATAAATAAGTGCTAACTACACAGGCAGATGCTAACTTACAAACATAATAGTGTAAATAAATAAGTGCTAACTACACAGGCAGATGCTAACTTACCAGATTGAAGCGTTGTATAGCACATACAAAGTATGGTTTGCCTTTCTCTTTGTTTTGTAAATAGGCCGTATCTGAAACAGAACAGCACTGGTCCTTAAGGCAAAGCTAATTTCTGGGTAAGTTAGAGGCATAAACATGCATAGGCAAATAGAGAGAGAAGGGGGAGAGGAAGTGAGAGGGAGGGAGGGTGAGAGGGAGGGAGGGAGAGAGGCAGAGAAAGAGAGAGACAGAGAAAGAGAGAGAGAGAGAGAGAGAGACAGAAAGAGACAGAGAGAGATTGGTGATGTTCAGGCTACCATCTTGGTACAAATTCTGTTAGTAGACAATGTCGTGGTGTAGCTTTACTACCTCTGCTGTCTTACTTATAATGACCTTACTGTAGCGCCACAATGACTGTAGCCTTACAATGACTGCAGCCTTACAAGGACTGTAGCCTTACAATGACTGTAGCCTTACAATGACTGTACTATATTGTCAAAGAACATTTCGAGCCAAAATGGGCCTTATCAGCGATCTTAGAACTCACGGCTCCATACTTTCAGCCCTGCTGGATGAAATGAATGGTCATTATCATTCTTGATGGACAAACAACAACACAATTACTGTAGCCTTACAAAAACTGTAGCCATACAATGACTGTAGCCTTAAACTGTAGCATCACAATGACTGTAGCATCACAATGACTGTAGCCTTACAATGAGTGTAGCCCTACAATGAGTGTAGCCCTACTATGACTGTAGCATTACAATGACTGTAGCCTTAAACTGTAGCCCTACAATGACTGTAGCCTTACAATGAGTGTAGCCCTACTATGACTGTAGCATTACAATGACTGAGCTTTAAACTGTAGCATCACAATGACTGTAGCCATACAATGACTGTAGCCTTAAACTGTAGCATCACAATGACTGTAGCATTACAATGACTGTAGCCTTAAACTGTAGCCCTACAATGACTGTAGCCTTACAATGAGTGTAGCCCTACTATGACTGTAGCATTACAATGACTGAGCTTTAAACTGAAGCATCACAATGACTGTAGCCTTACAATGATTAGAATTATCAAGAATACAATGACTGTAGCCTTACAATGACTAGTATTATCAAGAATACAATGACTGTAGCCTTACAATGACTAGTATTATCAAGAATACAATGACTGTAGCGTTATAATAACTCTAGCATCACCAAGACTATGCTGGCTGCAGCTTTACAATGACTGTAACATTATCAAATGTAACAATGATTGTAAAATTACCAAATTTAACAACGACCATAGCATTACGAAATCAAGCAATGACAGTAGCATTACCCAATTTAACAATGATAGTAACATTACCAAATTTAACAATGACTGTAACATTACCAGGACAAGAATGACTGTAGCATTACCAGGAGAACAATGACTGTAACATTACTATGACAACAATGACTGTAACATTACCAAATTTAACAATCATTGTAACATTACCAGGACAACAATCACTATAGCATTACCAGGACAACAAAGACTGTAAAATTACCAAATTTAACAATAACTGTAACATTACCAGGACAACAATGATATAACATCTTCAAATTTAACAATAAATCTAATATACCAAATTTAACAATGACAGTAACATTACCAAATTGAACAATCATTGTAACATTATCAGGACAACAATCACTATAGCACTGCCAGGACAACAATCACTATAGCACTGCCAGGACAACAAAGACTGTAAAATTACTAAATTGAACAATGGCTGTAACATTACAAGGACAACAATGATATAACATATTCAAATTTAACAATAAATCTAACATTCCAAATTTAACAATAAATCTAATATACCAAATTTAACAATGACTGTAGCCTAGCCTTACAATGATTGTAGTCTTTTTCCAAGCTTTGAGGCACATAAAGTGTATTGTGATAGCCCCATATTTTTAGACCAATCATTAGCCCTATATTTTTACAGACCAATGAATAGCTCATAAATTTTACAAACCAATCAATAGCCCCATAATTTACAGACCAATCAGTAACCCCTATTTTTACAGACAAATCAGTACCCCTATTTTTACAAACCAATCACAAACCCCTATATTTTCAGAGACCAATCAGCAGCCTCACATTTTGACAGACCAATCAGTAGCTTCATAATTTTACAGACCAATCAGCACTGGGTGGGTTATATGCTCAATATTACGTCTGCGACAACACTTACAAAATATTTCTAGCATTTATGATTTTGGTGTATGTACACATTTTGGATCATAGTGCAACTGAGTTTGTAGCCTGAGGTGAGATTCTCCTGTGAATGATCTAATGGAGACTTTTAAAAAGTCGCTTAAAAGTCAACAGGATTGACCTCATTGCACCGGGTTTATCCCATATGGCTCAGTCTCTTTCCCCAGCGAGGAAAGCGTCGCACAAAGCACGAAGTCCATAGCTCCAGCGATCACCCTCAGGAGTCTCCAGAAAAACTCGTGAACTGAAGAATGAGGCCTGGAATCTAACCCACAACCTTTGGAGCCAAAGTCAGACGGCTTGGCCACTTCGCCACAGAGACTCCCAGAGAATGGAGACTGGAGTACTTATGGAGGTATCTATGGACTATTAATGTGATCAGACCAATCAACAGCCCCATAATTTTACAGATCAATCAGTAACCCCCTATTTTTACAGACCAATCAGAAACCCCCTATTTTTACAGACCAATCAGAAACCCCCTATTTTTACAGACCAATCAGACACCCTTATATTTTTACAGACCAATCAGTAGTCTCATATTTTGACAGACCAATCAGTAGCTTCATCCAATCAGCACTGGGTGGGTTATATGATGGAGACTGGAGTACTTATGGAGGTATCTATGCAATATTAATGTGATCAATTACAGAGCAATCCAAATCAAGTTAAAGTCGAATCTACACCAGGTTCCAAGTTAATCTACATCAAGCTAAAAGTGAATCTACATCATGCTAAAAGTGAATCTATATCAAGTTAAAAGTGAATCTATATCAAGTTCCAAGTGAATCTACATCAGGTTCAAAGTGAATCTAAATGTTAAAATTGAATCTACATGAAGTTCCAAGTGAATTAACATGAGATTCCAAGTGAATTAACATGAGATTCCAAGTGAATTAACATGAGATTCCAAGTGAATCTACATCACAATCCAAGTGAATCTACAGCAAGATCCAAGTGAATCTACATAGGTTAACAGTGAATCTACTAGTCAAGTGAATCTACATGAGGTTCCAAATGAATCTACATGTTAAAAGTGTATCTACATCAAGATCTAAGTGTATCTATATGAGGTTCCTAGTGAATCTACATCCACGTTACAAATGAATCTACATCAAGATTCAAGTGAATATACATAGTTAAAAGTGAATCTACATCAAGATAAAAATTAATCTACATACAGTTAAAAGTGAATCTACATCAAGTTCCAAGTGAATCTACATAAGATTCCAACTGAATCTGTATCATGTTAAAAGTGAATGTACATGCAGTTTCAAGTGAATCTATATATGGTTCAAAGTAAATCTAAATCTAGTTTCCTGATACCCATTTCAGGCTTAGTCAGCCTGGGAGCCCATTTCTATTTTAAATATCCATCTCAATATGGATTCAAACCCACCATAACCACTAGGCCAGCAGGCAATTGCGAATATAAGGTGTACCTGTAACTAGAAGAGAAGTTCAGAGTGCAAAAAGTGCCAGCTAAAGTCAATATTTGACAGTAACTGATCACTGCAAGGAACACTGAATGCCTGGAGATAAAGGCGGGACAATACAAACTTGAACATGCCTGCACATTGGTTTATCAGCCATGCCGATGTGGAGTGTCAGATTAGTCCACTCTTCATATCAACAGTTATTAAAACAGATGCGCACAGTAAAAACCTGTGTGATAATATCCAGTAATGCTATTGCTTAGTGGTAATGACAACCAATCTGATTTTATTTCTTAGATCGCAGATTTAACACACAGACAGTGAGGATTAATATTGAGAGCACTTTCCATAAAAATGTAATAAATACTCTAATACTTGAATTAGAAGTCAGCATGTCTGCAGGGCTTAATGAGATTGAGATTACACTTCCCCTCTGCTGTGTGTCCACCGTGACGAGGTAGAGGGGCTTGTGCGTCCCAATGACCCCAAGAGCTATGCCGACGGTAGCACAGCTACTGGTAGGGCCACCCATGTCGGACAGGTCAAGGGAGAGGGACCAGACGAAGAGACACACAAACCTGCTGCCTTGTAGGTAGACTGGGGACAGTCAAAGGCTAGGGAAAGCACCCCGAATACATGCTTGTCAAAATCGGATGTACTGAGCCACAGGCTTGACAAAGCAGTGCAACGTAACTTAATTCATGATGTCACAAATCAAAATTAATCGTTATGGTGCTAATCCCGTGAAGTCCCATCAGGCGGTGATAGTGCCGGGCCCCCTGCCTCGAGGGGGTCCACCCATGACTACTGGTGGTCACCTTCCCCTGTGCTGTGGAGTCAAGGCACAGAGGAGTAGGTTAAGAGCTATTGACCAAATACCCCGGACACTCAACATATTACAGTGGAATGCCAAAGGAGTTTACAAGAAGAAAGACTCCCTAACACGGCGTCTTCATAAAGATAGAATAGATGTGGCATGCATTCAAGAGACACACCTCAATGCCAATCACAAATTCTCAGTCAGAGGATATCAGGCCACACGTTTCGACCGCGAAGGACACAAAGGAGGAGTTCTAATACTTACACGAAATACAATACCTTGCAGCAAAGTATCTGTGATCTCTGACAACCAAACGGAAATTATAGGTGTTGATATAATGATAAAGGACGTGAAAGTAAGAATCTACAATCTGTATAGCCCAGCAGATAAGGACCTTACACTCTCAAACATGAAAATAACTGACACAAACTGCATTATTGTCGGAGACTTTAATAGCCGTTCAGAAAGATGGGGATACCCAGATACTGACAAAAGAGGAGATGAATTGGAGGACTGGGAAATAGACTCAAATCTCCATCTACTCAACAAAGCGGATGACACACCGAGCTTCTACTCCAGAAGATGGCTTACCACTTCTACTCCAGACTTAGCTTTCTGCACAGGAGACATCCTCCACAAAATCGATCGCCATGTGCTGGACCAATTAGCAGGTAGTGACCACAGACCAATCAAGCTTGTAATGAATATGGAGTATGTTCCACAGGAGCAAAAGCCCTTGCCCCGCTGGAATTACAAACGAGCAGATTGGGACAGATTTGCCATACTAACAGACAAATATTGTGAAAACATAAGTACACGATATGGCAACATAAAGCAAATGGTGGAAAGTCTAAACAGAGCGATATTACAGGCAGCCACTGAGTCCATTCCTAGAGGAGCGAGGAAAAATTACAAACCATACTGGACTGAAGAACTACAAAGTTTGGAGGACAAAGTTGAAGATGCCAGGAAGACAGCAGAGAGAGAACAAACAATTGAAGCGAATATCTCTCTCAAAGCCATCTCAGCAAAAATAAAAGAACAGTAAATCAAACAACAAGAGATTGTTGGAGGGAAAAAAACAGAAAACCTGAATTTTGACAGGGATGGAAACAAACTATGGAAACTAGTGAAAGCCATGAGCAATGAAGGACCTAGACACAAACACATAACAATTAAACAAGGAAATGCCTTGCTTACAGGAAAAAAGGCTGCAAATGCACTAATGGAACACTATGCAAATGCAAAACCACATTGATATTACAACCGAACAGAAGAAAGCAATCAAGGACAAACAGATAAATCATAGAAATACAGAGACAGCAGCAGATATATGATGGCAAATCTAACAATGGAAGAAATGGAACAGGCAATGAATACCCTAAAAAAGAAGAAATCACCAGGAAAGGATGGAATCACAAATGAAATGCTAATATGACTAGGCACCAAGGCAAAGAAGAAACTACTTGCAGTCCTAAATAACAGCTGGAAGAGAGGAATAGTCCCACAGGCATGGAAGGAAGCTATACTAATACCAGTCCCAAGAAAGGAAAAGACCTGGAAGAACCAAATGGCTATCGACCTATCAGTCTACTTAGCTGTGTAGGAAAATTAATGGAACGCATTATCAATGGCAGGCTAACATGGCATCTGGAAGAAAACAAACTCTTAACACCACACCAAGCAGGATTCAGAAAGTACAGATCCACTGAAGATCAAATAACCTATATAGCTCAGGAAATAGAGGATGCCTTCCAAGAGAAAAAGCACACACTAGCAGTCTGGATAGATTTAGAAAAAGCATTTGATAAAGTATAGAAGGAAGGATTGAAAGTAAAACTGCAAAACATGCATGTTTGTGGGAAAATGTATAAATGGATCAGCCACTACCTTGAGAACAGAACTGCCAGGACAAAAGTACAAGGACAAACAAGCAAAATGATGCTGCTGGAGCAAGGTGTCCCCCAAGGAGGAGTTCTTTCACCAACATTATTCCTAGCATATATAAATGACATCACAGAAAATTTTCCAGCCAGAGTACACACATCCTCCTTTGCAGATGACTAGCCATATGGACATCTGAAGAATATATTAGTACAGCTAACAGCAGAATACAGCAAGCCTTATTAGCGCTAGAGGACTGGTCAAAATCATGGCTAGTGAAGATAAGTGAGGAGAAAACAACAAGCACAGTGTTCTCCCTCTCAAATAAAACTCAGCAACCTAAGCTAGTATTGAATGGATAAATATTGCGCCATGAAGAAAATCCAAACTATCTAGGAGTCACCTTTGATCGTCGCCTGACATGGAAGACACAGGTTGAGAAAAATCGAACAAGAGCAAGGCAGAGAATGGCAATCATGAAAAAGCTTGCTGGTTCAACGTGGGGAGCAGATGAGAAAGTTCTCAAGAAGTTATATACTGGACGGGTGAGGCCAGTACTGGAATATGGCATTGCAGCTTGGGCAACAGCAGCTAAGTCAAACTTCAACAAAATAAGTAGAGTCCAAAATCAAGGAATGCGAATCATAACTGGAAGCCTGAAGACAACGCCTATTAATGAACTAGAAAAGATCACTTGTTTACAACCAATGCAGGATAGAAGAGATAGCAGAGACCAGCAACAAGCAGAAAAATTTAGACGATTGACAGACCACCCTAATGGTTTTGGAAAGGGAAGACTGAAGCGTAGCAACTTTGTAGAAACTGCAAAACGAAGGATTAGGGCAGATCCTATACTTAACATATCAACAGTCAAGCCCATACACAATGCACACAAGTTCCAGCTTGGAGACAGCAGCAACTGCCTGAGATGATAGAAAACATTCCTGGTATTGAGAAAAAGAACACTCAGCATGAAATCGAAAGAAGAGAAATAACCCTAAACTACATAAAAGAACATTACCCAAGCAGGAATTGGACCCATGCATATACAGATGGATCAGCCAAAAATTCAATAGAGAATGGAGGAGGAATTCTCCTAAATTTAAAAAATGGAGTGAAAAAAACACATTCAATGGCAACTGGAAAATTTTTCAAGTAACTTCAAAGCGGAGGTAGAGGCTTTGAAAACTGCAGCAGAAATGCTCCTGATGGAGGGAAATAAAGAGAAGCAAATAGCTATCTTCACAGATGCAAAGTCAGCTGTCTCAATACTGAAGAGCAATAACAGCACAGAACTAACTGACCTAAGAGCAGCACTCCATGGTCTATGCCAGAAATCCAAAAAAGTTGTAATACAGTGGATCCCATCACATTGCAGTATACCTGGAAACGAAGAGGCTGACAGACTGGCAAAAGAGGGCAGACGACTACCACAGCCTGACATAGACATAACCTATAATGAGGCAAAGAGGTTGATAAAAAGCACTTATAGAACCAAATGGGAATCAGAGCATCCAGGCCATCAGAAGGATGATGCATATTACAAACTCGACCGAAGAGAACAAGTAGCAATCTTCAGACTCCGCACAGGACATAACAGGCTGAAATACCACTTGTTCAATAAACTAAAGATAGGAGATACCGATGAATGTAATTGTAGAACTGGAAAAATGACAGCAAAACATTTGCTGCAGGATTGCCCAACGTATGCAGAACAGAGAAAGATATTTTGGCCCACACCTGCTTCATTTGAGGACAAGCTCTATGGAGATATCAACAAGCTCAAGTTGACCGCAGCTTACTTTAACTACATACAGGTTGACATTTAAAGGTGCATGAAGACCCAGAGGCATGAAATGGAATATTGCTTGGATAGCAAATCCATTATGTGGAAAGTCTGAATCAAAAGCCCACTGTGTGGACTTCATAAAAGGTGGAAAAGTGTCCTAGTGGCACGAAATGGAATATTGCTTGGATAGCAAATCCATTACATGGAAAGTCCGAATCAAAAGCCCACTGTGTGGACTTCATAAAAGGTGGAAAAAGTGTCCTAGTGGCACGAAATGGAATATTGCTTGGATAGCAAATCCATTACATGGAAAGTCCGAATCGAAAGCTCACGGTGTGGATGTCATCTGCAGACTGCATACTTCTGGTTTCCGGAAGAACAGCCTATGGTGAACGGAAGGCCCAATATACGGAAGTGAGGCTAAGCAGCCATGTGCAGGACGTGACGATTCCTTGGGTGAGCACAGTACCAGAGCGCTATGTATCGGCTCTGTAAGTATGGAAGCCTCCTTGGATGGCGGGGAATGCCCATGGTCTGCCCCTGCCTTCCCTTGAGGGCTGACCAGGATCTTTGGCTGTTCTATATGGACCAGCTGGGATGGGGGATAACACCACAACAGTGAGAGTCAAACGTCCTAAGAAACCCCCGGGAAGGTTAACCCGGTCAACAAATGCCCGCAGAAGTCGGATGTGTCGGCCTAACGGCGCAAGAACGCAGCTCTGCTGTAAACAGGCACAACGCAATCATATCCGAAAAAAACTCCGGATGAACGAAGAAGAAGAAGAAGAAGATTACACTTCCAGGGTACCAGCCAGTTGGATGTAAACGTTGACTTCCCGTTCATAAAGCAATGGCAAACTACTGAATGTAAAATTGTCTATAAAATCAAGCTGGACTGGGGTTGATCGCAACGTCCCACAAAATGGACATGCAACGTTTAAACATTAAAATACATTATCGTGCCAGCTTGAATTTTCAAAATATATCTGCAGTCTTAGACGGAATCCGGAATCCAGATTGGCAAAAACAGGACAGACTGTGACAGAGCATGGAGCAGATGTGAGTATATCCAACTGGCAACTGAAACTATAACCAACTGGCCACTGGGACTATAAGTGTCCATAGTCTTCAACATCTTCTGAGGGAAATGGGGCAGATGCCTGCATATCCTACTATATAATGACGCCTTGTCATCTTGAAAGAAGATAGTTATTGTGCTTAAAAAAGAAAAGGCATAACTCTATAATTAAGCCTGGGCTTAATTGTAGAGAGACCATGTGTACCCATGCAGCATAATCCTTCTCTCGGCCAGCCTACTTTACTCCACAGAAAAATAATGCAATTACATATGGAACAAGACAAACTGCAGAAGCTGCCGGATGAGCAAAGCAATGCTTGAAATGTCCACCTGTTGGAGCTTCCATCCTAGATTAGTTGCTGACCAAGGCCTAGGGTCTGGTTTACCCTGTCATGACATTTAGTTTTCTAGGTTGCACGTCTTCACACTAGGATAGGGCTTGTGCCTTACCTGGTCCCACGGGCACTTGACCACCTCTCCTTTGTCGATAGGTCCTGAGTCCTATGACACTGGTGCTGAACCGCAAATTACCACAACCTGTTTTCTATATATTCAAATTCCTAGGGCTTGAATTCAATAGTTCTCATTCCCTATTCACTGCCCAATCTTTGCTGACTGGTCTAAAGGCTGGTATATCACCAAGAAATAGCATTGCCAGATATTATCACAATGGCTTTTACTGTGTGCATATATTTTAGTCACTGCTGACATGAAGAGTGACACTGACATCATCACCTATTGAATGCCAGCTGTCTAAACATGAGACCAACACCATATACCCAACAAACCACAAAGTGTGGAAAAAGGGACTTTACTTACTATAACATATAAAATAGAAACAATTATAAATAAATAATGTTTTGCATATCCTTTACAGGACATCGCTGTCAACACCAGCATCTTTCAGCTGTATGTTGATTTCTTGGCAAGATTACGCTCAGTAGTTTGCCATTGCTTTCTGAGCAGCTGGCTCACATACCACGTAAGTTACTGATGCGATTCGAACCACTGCTGATTCTCACCGCCATCACGTTACCCTACGAGAGTATACAAGATTACGGAGAAAAGTCATAACCTCTAAGCCACGAAGCCGGCTGAAACAATTATACATATGGAATATAAACTAAATAATTATACATATGAAATATGAGCAATCTGGATATTTTGAGGGAAGCTAAGTCACAACAACTTATCACAAACATAAGAACGAAGCAAAACTTTTTTGGTCACGTTACATGACTCTCTCCGTAATCCCGTATACTCTCGTAAGTAACGTGATGTGCGCAAGAATTGGTAGCGGTTCTCTCCGCGTCGGTAACTTACGAGGTATGTGAGCCAGTCGCTCAGAAAGCAATGGCAAACTACTGAGCGTAATCTTGCCAAGACATCAACAATCAGCTGAAAGATGCTGATGTTGACAGTGACTCCCTCTTAAGGATATGTGAACAAAAACAAAACAAACAATGAGAAGACATGGAACATATTGTGACAACCAGACAGATTTCTGGAAAGAGAGATAGAGGAAGACAGTGTGAGAAGATTCTTGACAGTCTTGTGTGATGGGGGATGGAAGGGAGTCAACACACAAATTGATCCATGCTGTCGGAGATCGCAATTTGTGGAGAAGCATCACTGCCCATTGCCGGCAAGGCACTGGATGATGATGATGAAAGATCAATGAAAACATGAATAGATTTGAAATATAAATGAAACAATTATAAATATGAAACATAAACAAAAAGAATTAAACATGTGAAGTATAAACAAAAACAATTATACATATGCAATATAAAAGAAAAACAATTATACATATGAAAGAAAATATGTTAAGAAGCAAGGCAAGATTTATGCACCAACACATTCTACTCACCATTTTGGTTGTACACTACTCCTTCTTTGTCTATATACCTGAGCACAGTATCATCTCTTTTGACCATGTAGCCTAGCTCATTGCCTTTTAATCTCCGCCGAGCTCTTGGGACTGGCACCAGTATCTCCCCCTCTCCAACGTACTGCTCCAGCTTTTTCTTATCCAGAAGCAACTTGGCGCTGCCTTTCGCAACCGGTTTCTTCTTGCCTCTGTCTGAACATTTTGGGCTGTCCTGAAAGGAATCACCATCGTTCTTGTCAAAGTCTACCTCGTTAGTATCTGAAGAGGCATTCTCATTGTCATCTTCATTGTGGAAAGCTCTACTCCTGGGGGCTGGAGAGTTATTGCTCGATGATGGATCTCTGCGACTGTGATCCATGGTTACAAAAATACTGGTCAATGATTTCTGGGCTTGTGACCGAAGTTCCTTAGAGTTTGTGGAATTAATTTCCCCAGCTATCTTGTGTTTGTTGTCTGGCATATATACATATATTTGAGTATCCAATTATGTGATATACTAGGTGTGACACTAGATCACAGACGTATAGTCACTGTTCTAAATACTGTAGACATTACCACATAGCCAACGTTGGCATTATCTGAAATACTGTGTCCACATTCTTCACTGATATGGGTCAATTTTATGTTAAAGATAAGTGTCATCACAGTTTAGGCAACAGGAGCATAGTCACAATTTTAGTGCTTTATGTGAAGTAATGTCACAGCTTCACAGATGACTATGCCGTCATGGCTTTCAAGTGCCAAATTAGTCACTAGCTTATAACAGATACATGACGTTTCATGGCCTCATCTTTGTGTGCTATAAATCACAGCTTTCATCTTTATAGTGTATTCCATGGCTTTAGAAAATATAACTGCAGCTAGTCGCGGCTTTCAAAATCTTAGATGTAGTCAACATTTCTTGTTAGCATGAATATAATCCCAGGATTTCATTAGCCAAAAGTGTTGTTGCAGCTGTCAATACAATAAATGTAGACACAAGTTCACAGATTTCAGGACTGTTCAAGTGTTCACAATGTTGTCAGATCCATTAGCATAAGCACAGCCCATCTCACAGCGCAACATTCCATTCCGGAGCGGGAAACTCTGGAAATGACAATATTTAAGGACATTAAACACATGCTTAAGTGAAATTGATGATATACAAACAAGAAAAGCAAAAAGTAATTAAATTAAAGGATTTCTTTTCAATGTCATGAGGTATCCTGGCTATATGGTGCTAACCACACACCAAAACATTTGAAATAAAAAAAAAAGAGAAAAGTAAGGAGAATTCTAAAACACGTAAAGATAAAGGTAAAATAGCAATTAATATCACTGGGTTGTGAAGCGTTGTGTCTACACATATATGACATAAAGATGTGAGATGACCTGTCCTTTTCCTCACCTCCTGTCCTTCCCAGATATTCCCCAAATAATTCTGAACATTGTACTTAGATCCATTTTATAAGACTGGGTTGAACCTGGGGCAGTACTGGTCTGGTAAATAAAACTCTGCCATTGCTGGGACGGAACCTATACCATTGTCTTGGCAAGCAAATGCACAAACCAGTATACCACTGCTACTCTAAGGCTGGACTAAATGGAAGTACTATAGAAATTGTGGCAACAACAGTGCAGTAATAACACAAATACAATAAAAAAATAAATGGAAGTAAATAGGAAATTATGTCTACAACAGTGCACTAATAACACAAATACAATAATACAAATACAATAACACAATTATAACAAACACAATAACACAAATATAATAAAACTAAATGGAATTAAATCAGAAATGGTGATAACAACAGTGCACTAATAACAAGCAGTAATGGAAAAGATCAACTGACTGAGGAAAACTATGAAAATTAAGCTGTTGAAATCACTTGCTACCATAACTAGTCAACTACCTATACGATTCTACTGAAAAATACAACAATAATCCTAACCTTCACAATAAAATGTTTCTATGATGCAAACGACTTAAACTGAGACTTCCTAACTTTCTAAGAATGATAACAATGATGAATGAATAAGTCTGTAATGAAGACAAAACTGTAAAAGATGATGGCAAGTCCTAAAAACAAAACTATTTCTAAAAATTACGACAAATGTAACAGCAACAAACAAACAAAATTATGACACCTCCTAATAATGATCATAAATGTGACAAATCCTAGAATGTACCCTAGAAATCCCTATACAGTGACAAATCCCTAGAATGTACCATCAATAAAAACCAAGAAAAACACAACTGAAAGCGCCGAGCAGATGTCATTCTTGTCCCACACTGAACGGACACCAAACACTTCCTGCGACAACTTATTCCGTCCGATACCGTGTTGGCAATCTCCGGCGATTCTCTATTGACTTTATTGTGCATCTAGCATCGTGGGAGTTCAAAATGTCCCCGACTAAATCTACGTAAGCATGTCACACTTTGTCCAGTATGTTGTTCGTACAGCGTGTATCTTTAATGACTGTGTAATGTTTGAAAATATTGCGGGTCCAAGTTTTGTATTTACCTATTATGTTGCATGAGGGTGAATACAAAACTTGGACCGGCAATATTTTCAAGAAATAAATGGGGAGAACCGTTGAGGCCATTAAGACGATTACATAAATAGACACGCATAGTATTATTTGGCGCTCACAGAAGAAGAAGAAAGAAATAGAGATTAGAAGACGCACTAGACAACATAAACTTTGAAAGCTATAATAGTTACCGACCGGGACTATATTTTCAAACACTGCACAATCATTAAAAATACACCCTATATCAGTGGTTCTCAACCTTTTCTGGTCCGTTCCCCCCTTCACCATATTTTTAGGACGTCATTCCCCCCCTCACCATATTTTTAGGACATCATTACCCCCTTACCATATTTTTAGAGCGTCATCCCCCCCCCCTTTTCATATTTCCTCCCTACAAATTTCCTCCTGCCCCAACACAGTATACGTAATAATTGAAGCTAAATTTAATAGCACATACTAAAACAAGTCTAGACATCTACATAAAATGTGATTTGCGAATCTACTTACGTTATGAAATGAATTTCAGAAGGGTGATACTTACAGAACCGTAAAGTATGAAAGGAAAAACAAGATCAAGTAATCAGTTCTTGTATTAACGCGATCTTGAAATAATCTTCATTCCCCCCCCCCCCCCCGAAACCCCAAAATTCCCCCCTGGGGGGGAATTCCCCACCGGTTGAGAACCACTGCCCTATATATTAACAGCATGTAAAAATACGTACAATACAAAATGCAACACTCTTTAACACTCAATAAACGTTTGTTTTAATGAAAACAGGGGAAGAAACATGTTTTGTTTTTTTTTGTTAGGCGTGTAAAGGCTAATGTGAAATGAGATAAATGTTTGCTGACATTTTGTTTAACATATCACATTTTGTTCTTCACTTCAGTGGTCGTCCTCCAAGAAGGCAAGCTGAGAAAGCATGGGCGGAGAGAGCCCGAAGGGATACCAGCGGTCGTTCTTAAACATCCAGTGTGCTGATGCTGAAGTAGCGAATTCAACCTCTACAGCTCGGTTGGACTAAAATGTTGACTTCTCGCCCTTGACTTGGGGACTTAAATTACAAGCAATCCTGAAGTCGGAGTGAGTTCGCCTGATGGCGAGGCACACTGGTAATCGGGAAAGTTAACCCACACGCAAAAATCAGTCCAGCGCACTAGAAGTAGCTAGTTTAGTTGAGTTTAGTGATCAACATCACGGCACACGGGGGTAACCCATAAATGCTCCGTTCTACTCCTCTAAGTCAAGCTTGAGTCCGGAGAATCTCAGTTCAGTGCACGAACTCCGTAGAACCGGCGAGGCCCCTGATATACTTAGGGTAGATTTTTAAGTCTACCGTTTTTCGATTTCCAACTGCCAAGGGATTTTTTTACGTGCGCAACAATACACACGGGCGTCCGATCTCACTACTCAGAGACCAGGGGAAATTTTATTACTAGAAGTCCACGTGAACAAAATCCCGGTCCTCACCGGGGCTTGAACCTGGGACCTCCAGCACTCGAGGCGGACACCATACCTAGAGACCACTTAGCCTCACTACTAAAAGTGGCAGTACGTGCAAGGACTACACTTGAGTTCAATGCGAGCTAACTACCCCCTCCTCCCCACACACAATTAATTAGTCTCCCCCCCCCCCTCAGCCTCCTGTCCCAGCTTCATCCTTCTCTGGGCTAGAAATGCACTACATGAAAGTAACATGTGTCTGGGCGAGACAGAGTTAACAAAATAAGATGCCAAGTGTGGTACCAGCTTTTAAGTGTACCTTCTCCTGCATTATCACACTCGACAGACGGTGCAGAGAGCAGAACCCTGCCGCTGTCAATGCAGAGGTTAACGCGCTCATCTATGATCACTCAGATAGCCCCGAAGTGCTCATCTATACAGATGGATCTGTTGTAAAGCAGCAGAGAAGTGCGTGGGCATTTACAGCCCGTTCAGCGGGCCGAACCGTTCAAGAATCCAGTGGTGCCCACGCTATGACCACGAGCAGCATGACGATGGAGGTGATGGCAGTTACACAGGCTTTCATATGGCTGGAATCACAGCATTATACCAACGTGTGTGTACTAAGTGATTCAATGAGCATGATTCAGAAGGTCGAAGCTGGATCTGTACGTAGACAGTGGACTGAGTCGCTGCGGAAGTCTGTTGTCCGCAAAGTCACCTTCATCTTCGTCCCGGGACATGCGGGAGTCGAGGGAAATGAACGAGCTGATAAATTGGCTGGCTCTGCACCCCCTGTAGATGGCCAGCCCATGGATCGTGCCGATGTCATTAACGCCCTTAAAGATATGGCGAGAACAGAGGATTTTGACGCCAGTGAGTCCACATCGCTGTCCAGGATGAAAGACCTGGGAGTAAGAATCGGCACAGCCAGACGCGAGAGGTACATCGGGAAAACAAAGCGCCTCGTCAACCAACACAGAACTGGCACTATTAGCCACCGGACGCTGATGAATATGCTGGGGGGAGGATCTGAGCACCTATGGACATGTCCGGAGTGCAACGAAGATACCCCAACTGATAACTGATTGAAGAACACGTGTGCATCAAGAAAAAGGGGGAAAAAACAGTTAAATTGAGCAACAATATAACGCGTATAGTGACTGAATGAAAGAACACATGTGTTACCAATGATCGCATGGTGTGTTTATTGGTATAATTTAGTTCAGCATTTCCTCCTCCTCTTTTTGTTCGCCGGTCTCTTTTATAAATTTCATTAATTCAGCATTAACACAACGGTTTATTTATGAACATAATACGCAAGTTATGGAATACCACTTTGGCCATAATTCTGTAATATACATCAGAATGAAACTGTTCATCTCCGGCGTTCAACGGCTGTCGGAATCAATTACCTAGCAGTGTAAACAGCAATGGTTAAACAATGTTTGCTGGGAGATAAATGAGACCACGGCAGGAACGAGACCCTTGTTTAAGTGTTGATCTGACATTCCGTGCTTAGTCATACAATACAAACGCAGGCAGGCACTGGGCGCAGACGACACAGGAAACTCCCGCGCAACCTGCCAGGCGATTAATGTCGGCTGTAAAATGTGGGGCCCGCGAATGTGTGTCTCGCTGGTGTGAATAGCAAGCTAATGACAACAGGTAAGGCGGGAAGGGGGTGACAACAGTCAGTTCCCCCCACCCAGCCGGTTTGTGTTGGATCTGGCAAGCACAAGCGTAACAACCATCAATTTATTGCCCTTGGCTGCTGCTGCTACTACCACTAATACTACTACTGCCAGTAATATAGCTACCGTTGTTTGTACGTCGAGAATGATAGCCATTCATTTCATCCAGTGGTGTTGAAAGTGTGGAGCCATGATTTCTAAGATGGCTGATAAGGCCTATTTAGGCTCGAAATGTTCTTTGACAATGTGGGCAAAGAATGCTTGACGTTCCAGGAGTAGGATCTCCTGCTGTGGTTTTTCTGTCCAGTCTTTTCTTCACAGCCCTTTCAGTCCTGGTTGCTGCACAACTGCACCCTTGTGTAATGATGTACGCCACGAATTTCGGTCTTTGGTAGCAGTCTCCCAGGTGTCAAGATGAATTCCAAAAGCTTTTAGTGAGATCTTCAGAGTTGTCTTTAAAGCCTCTGGCCGCCTTGGGAGCGTTTACCACAACGAAGCTCGCCGTAACAAATTTCTTTAGGGAGCATGTGATCTGGCATCCGAGTTAATCTGATTCTTCATTTAGTAGAATGTGGATACTGGGCATGGAAGCTCTTTCTAGAACTTCAGTGCCTGGGATCTTGTCATCCCATTTAATCTTCAGTAGCTTCCTTAGGCAGACTGTGTGGAAGTGGTTTAATTTCCTAGCATGTCGCTGATAAACAGCCCAGGTTTCACAAGCATATAGCAGTGTGGATAATACAACTGCCTTGTAAACTTCTTTGTTTGCAGGCTTATTCCATTTCTGTCCCATACATTCTTGTGCAGTCTGCCAAAGGCCGCGCTGGCCTTGAGGATTCTCGCATTCACTTCGTCATCAATTGTGGCAGCTTGTGACACAGTGCTGCCATGACAGGTGAATTTTTCCACAACACTTAGTCTATGATCATTCACTTTGATATTCGGCATGATGTGATCAATCCCTGGAGCTGGCTGGTACTACTACTACTACTACTACTACTACTACTACTACTATTACTTCTACTACTACTACACTGTCACTATTACTGCTATTACTGTTACTATTACTACTAAGACTGCCACTACTACTACTACTACTACTACTGCTACTACTACTACTACTACTACTACTACTACTACTACTACTACTACTACTACAAGCTTTCAGTTTTTCATCTTTTTGTTCTTCTCGTCCTGTCGTCACGTGTTGATATAGTCACAGGAGATCTCCTTGACTATATGTTGTGTTTTGTGAATGTCTGTTTGCTGATGAAGGCTAATCGCCGCAACGTCCCGTATGTGTCGTAATTCTGTTATGTAAAGCTGCACTACTTTGTGTCATTTTATATTGTTTACATTTTCACAGCTTTACCGCAGTTCCACCCAATTTTATTCATAATTGTACTACTACTACCACTACTAACATCACTACTACTACCTTCTTCTCCATCCTCCTGTCGGAAAATTCATAAATAATCACACATGTAATGTTTGCCGCTCACAGAAGCAGAAAAAGTGGAAGTTTAGATATTTCTGTCTCCGAGGAAAACTACCTACCCCTACCACTACAGGAGATTCAACAGCGGGCAATGTGTGGGCGAACCAGTACACAAACCATCGCGCTATGCCAAGAGGCGTAGTCACAGTGTTACCCAATCTCCAGCCGGTACCCTCTGAGCAAACTCACCGAACACCCAAACCCGCAACAATAAATTACAAATGTCATTAGTTGATGGAACACGTATAATCGTATAATCAGAAAGATGGCCAACTGGACAGCCAAATCCGACACAATATATCATGAATGCTAACTGGCTGATACCGCATGGGGGTTTCAACTCACAACCGACTAGACACATAGCGCCCCAAACAATGCGCCACGAATACCGACAGCAAACAGCGCCCTTCGGTGTTGAGTGGTGATATGAACCAGCTGTACATATAAGCGTATACAAATGTGTGAATAATAATATATAGACAATCAATAATAAGCAGGTAGGTAGATGAACGATATGAATACATTAGCATTTACGTGTTGACAATGTATCACAACAAGCTACAGGGACTGGTGTGCTTTCCATGTACTAGAATCAGATTTCTAGGGGTCTGAGTGGTCTCGAGGTATGGTGTCCGCCTCGAGTGCTGGAGGTCCCGGGTTCAAGCCCCGGTGAGGACCGGGATTTTTTCACGTTTACTTCTGGTAACATAATTTCTCCTGGTCTCTGGGTAGTGAGATCGGACGCACGTGTGTATTGTTGCGCATGTAAAATATCCCTTGGCAGTTGGAAATAAAAAAAAAACGAGTAGCCTAAAGGCGAGTTAAAATCTACCCAAAGTATTTCACGATCCTCGACGGTGCTATGGAGTTCGTGCACTGAGCTGAGATTCTCCAGACTCAGGCTTGAGTTTTGAATTCTCCAGACTCAGGCTGGAGTAGAACGGAGCACTTATGGGTTACACCCGTGTGCCTTGATGTTGATCCGTCGACTAAACTAAACAGAACCAGATATGACCACGATGTACCAGGAACAGCGACTGCTGCAAGAACAAATGTGCTTTCAGTGTACGAACGGTCAGACACTAAAATAATGTACCACTAATAGCGACTGGACGACAGGAAAGAACACGCGTTGTCCGTGTACAAACAGTTCAACACGTAAAACCAGCGACTATGCTTGCTTGCTTGTGTTCGTTGGCTTGAGCTCCAACGCAAAGTCCTGTATGTCGGATGAAGGCATCCTGTTGTCCAACATCAGTGTGATGTCATACAGGACCTGAGTTTTGCGTGAGTATCCGTTGTCCCATGTCTGGCTTATTGGTGTGCAGACTGGTGGTTCCTCGCCATACAGGCAGACACTCTCCGACTTCGGAGGAAGCGACTATGTAACCAAGAATAGCGACGGAATGAAAGAATAAGTGTGTTACCAAGAACGTATAGTTAGACACTGAAATCGGCAAAAATGTACCACGAATAGCGACTAGCTAAGAAGAGAATGTGTACTTTCATGTAACGCACAACTAGACACCCACATTTGGAGCAATATCACAAAAAATATACGTTACAAGTCGTTCGCAGTACGCGAGATTAAGCCCAGCTATAATTTACTGTTTTGGCTTTATTGTCTTGATATTTTCTGGTAATAAACATTCGGCGCATCACAATCAGACTGTCCAACTCCAGTTGATTATCTGGGCAATCTTTACGTTCAGTAGCTTAGCAACTGTACACACCACAATAACCTAAAAATGGTAAAACCGCAACAAGTCAACACGAATAACGACTGTAAAACGAAAGCAACGAACACAAAAAGTTACACATTGTAATCAGCAACAATGCACCATGAACAGCAACTAGTTGCACAATAACAAGTGCATTTCCAAGAACGAACAGCGAAATACTGAAACCAGCAACAATGTACGATGGATAGCGACTAGATGCAAAAGAACATAGATATTTCCAAGTACGAACATACATTTAAATTCCCATCAATGTACCACGAAAACAAACTAGAAGAAAATAAAAGACAAGTTTGCTTTTGGTATTAGAAAAATGAAGCCATTCAAATCCGCAACAATGTACCACAAATAGCGATTGTCTGCATAAAAAAATGTGCTTTCCACGTACGAAAAGGTAGACTTTGAAATCGGCAACAATGTACCAAGAATAGCGACTGGATGCAAGAACAAGGGCGTCTCCAGTATTGACATGTTAGACACTGAATTCCACAATAATTTTCTACGAATAGCGACTGGACAAAAGAACAAGTGTGTACCCACGCATGCCATTCACAGATACAAGTATATCAACACCATCCCCACGAAAATAAAATAAAAAAGGAAATGACTATAAAGTAACAACATTCAGAGACAGAGTGTGATGGAATGGAACCACGTAAAATTAATAAGCAAGCAGAATGAAATGACAATGTGTGGTACTCAGCTCTGAGGCTCCAAACTGTTAAAAGGTTTTGTGTGTTGGTGTGGTTTGTCTCTAGTTGTTTGCTGACTCAGGCTTCTGGATAATGGTGCCGCAACGCCTTCTGTCTTTGTAATTGTAATTTAATCAAAGTTACCTACACTTCGTGTTTGCATGTTCATATTAGACGTAGACAGTCCAGATTTATCTTAATCCTGTTCTGTAAAGATGCATTACTTTGTCTTATTTTATATTGTTTACAGATTTCCTGGGCACGTTATGGTGAGGGAAACCACTGGAAAACTCCAGTAACAACTGACAAGATTAATGGGAAAAGAAAAAGGACAAGGCTGAGAGATACAAATCTAAATGGCTTGGCCATATGGCGTAATCGAAACAGGAACACAGAGCTGATCTACGACTCTGGTGATGGGGTAAGATGAAGGGCGATAACCGGTCATGCTTACCGGCGTAGCACATGATGATAATTACATTCTCACAGCTTTACAGTGGTAAACCCCATGTAATTTATGACTGTTATTTTGGGGCGGCAAGTTTGAACCTCGGTGAATATAGCTTTCAAGTTGTATGCTGTCCAGCGCGTCCTCTCATCTCTACTTCCAGGAGTGTTAATCAATCCCCGTGAATGTATTTATCGTGCTATAAACAACTGCTATTTCTGTGTAAATACATCTGTACAACAAGAACGTTTTACAAATCTGTGGTGAAGCCCAGATAGGGTTTAATGTTTTGGTTTTATTCTCTTGATATTTTCTGGCAATAAACAGTCGGCGCATAACAATCAGATTGTCCACCGTCGGTGCCGCTAAAAGAAGCAGGGAATACAGAACAGCACATTTGAAACGTATACCTGAAATAAGACGCCAAGACAAAGAGATCTTTACGCAGGCAACAGAGATAAAGATAAGTTAACGTTCTCTCGCAGGCACAACAACAAAATGGAGGGAGCCAGGAATAGAACCCACAAGCTTCCAAGCATCAGGCGAGTGGTTGGACAACTTGGCCAACATGCCGTGTTCAACCAGAGCGGCTGTATGGTCGCTTCAGCCTCAACAGCTGAGCCCTTGTCTGACTGTATATAACCTATACTGTTATATGCATGTGAAACAAAGACAATATAAGCTGAGAAACAAACATCCAATGGCAGCTGAAATGTGATTTCTCATGAAAATGCAAACAATACAAGGAGAAAAGAAACAAATGAGACAGTACTTGAAGAAACAAAAAACCGCAAACTTATTAGAGAAATTAGACGTAGATAGTCAAGATTTTGTGGACACGTTATGAGAAGCGACACGTGTGAAAACTTAGTGACAACTGGCAAAATGCAAGAAGAAGGCAGAAAGATGAAGACTTGCATTTACCATCGGAACAAGAACAGACACCTGACCCAAGGCACTGGTGATCGTATGTGATGGCGAACCATAACAGTTAAACATGTATCGGCTTGGCAAACGATAAAGATGGCGGTACTCATATACACACAGCACCTCTGAAGTAGGTTCGCCTGAGGGCGAGGGACACTGGTAGTAGGGAAAGCTAATCCACACGCAGAAATCAGTCCAATGCTAGCAGAAGTAGCATGTATGGACTACGCTTGGGTTCAAAGCGAGCGAGCACAGAGAGAGAGAGAGAGAGAGAGAGAGAGAGAGAGAGAGAGAGAGAGAGAGAGAGAGAGAGAGAGAGAGAGAGAGAGAGAGAGAGAGAGCTGGATCGCCGCTGGTGCTACAGAGTTTGTATGCAGTGTGAGATTCTCCTTGCTTGATCTGTGAAAGGAGCTTAAGTACTTAAGGAGCTATACGAGTTTCAGTGAAACTGATGCTTTACAAACCCAAAGGACTCAAGCACAAAGGAAGACACAAACCGCATGAACAATAAGCGCAACAAACAGGGCAGGTTAGGACCCCTGCGGTCAAACAACAAAGACGTACCCTAGTCTCTATATACACTACACGACACACACAAGTTAGCCTTCTGTTCAGCGATCGCTGGGGAAAGGAATGGGAACATTTCTGTGTGTAAAACGTGTCGTAACGTGTGACTATCGTCTTCTTCAGGTGGTTTGGTCTGGTGAGGGCTTGGCGATCATGACTCTCATATCCAGGAGCCTCCGCAGCGAAGTGATCAAACTGTCTAACTCAGGCTCCGAAGGTTGCGGGTTCGATTCGGGGCCGCGTCTTTCGGTTCACGAGTGCATTTTTTCTGAGGGTTGTCGCAGGAGCTACGGAGTTCGTGCTTTGTGCGACGCTTTCGGCAGGTCGCCCTGCGGAAAGAGACTAAGCCATATGGGATAAAATCGGTACAATGAGGTCGACCCTGTCAACTTTCAAGCGACTCTCTAATCTTCTGTTATCGGATATTTTCATAAAGTTCTTACATGGAGCCGCAGTGGAATAGTGGTTAGCGTGCTTACCTGTCCAGAGAATGGACCGGGTTCAGTCCCTAGCAGAGATAGGACATTTTTCTCCCACTTGTATAGCTCTGAGGTCGAGAAAGAGAGCTGGCTTTCCACCTCATATGTCGAAGTGCAGAATATGTTAAGACCTAAGACCTCACATCGCTAAGACTATTCCCTATTTGTTATTGAGCTACTTTTACATGTGATGTTGCAATTATTGTGTGCTTCTATAGTGTTGCGATGTCCACATAGATATTTCTCTGTATTTCTTTGATTCTCTTGTCCACGGGAAGCTAATTTCTCTACTCCTCCACCATTGTTGGTAGGCCCCATAAGTGTAATTTTCAATTTCTCTTGCCCCGGCAGTTTCGAAGACTTGTCAATGCCGCGGAGTTTGTTTTCACCGAGTTTGTTTTCACCTCGGTCCTCGAGATTCTCAGCATTCTTATCAAAAACCGTCACTGGCTCCTCGGCCCTCGAGTTTCTCAGCATTCTTATCAACAACCGTCACTGGCTCCTCGGCCCTCGAGTTTCTCAGCATTCTTATCAACAACCGTCACTGGCTCCTCGGCCCTCGAGATTCTCAGCATTCTTATCGAAAACCGTCACTGGCTCCTCGGCCCTCGAGATTCTCAGCATTCTTATCAACAACCGTCACTGGCTCCTCGGCCCTCGAGATTCTCAGCATTCTTATCAAAAACCGTCACTGGCTCCTCGAGATTCTCAGCATTCTTATCGAAAACCGTCACTGGCTCCTCGAGATTCTCAGCATTCTTATCGAAAAACCGTCACTGGCTCCTCGAGATTCTCAGCATTCTTATCGAAAACCGTCACTGGCTCCTCGAGATTCTCAGCATTCTTATCGAAAACCGTCACTGGCTCCTCGAGATTCTCAGCATTCTTATCGAAAACCGTCACTGGCTCCTCGGCCCTCGAGATTCTCAGCATTCTTATCAACAACCGTCACTGGCTCCAATCGCTTCATCATTTCATTGCTCAATGTTATCCAAAAAAAAGATAATGTAACACCGCTGCTGTCATTGGCTACCTCATCTCGTAGAGAACTGTAGCTACAAAATCCAACCAATCACGAACAAGTCTACAAAGAGAATGCCGTGAGTTGGTTGTAGCCCAGATCGTCATTGACTGGCAGAAGAATAAGAGACTCGTGCTGTGTCTACTTGCCAATTCCCGTTATCCTTTCTGATTGTGTCCCCCAGGGAGTCTACGTGGTGAAGTGGTTCCTTCGTCTGCCTCGCGCTCCGACGGCTGTGGGTGTGATTCCGGACCAAGTCGTTAGGTTCACGAGTGAGGCTTCCTCGGAGGCTCGTGAGAGTCATCGCTGGAGCTACGGAGTTCGTGCTTTGCGCGACGCTTTCAGCAGACATTCGCCAGGAAGTGATATGAATACGAGGAATATCACAGCTGAAGGAGAAAACAAAGAAAGAAGTATTACAAAACCTGAGATAGGTCAGCATGGCCGAATGGACAAGAACGCGTGTTCTTAAACATCCGGTGTCCTGATTCCGAGATAAGGAGTTCAACCCTTACATCGGACAACTGGACTAAAATGTTGACCTATCGACCTTGACTTGGGGACATAAATTACAAGTACCTGTGAAGTCCGAGTGGGTTGGGCTGATGGCGAGGGACACTGTCAATATGTAAAGCTAGTCCATAATATGGAAAGCAAAATTCAGTCCAGCATTACCAGAAGTAGTGTGTATGGACTACGCTTGAGTTCAAAGCGAGCGAGCGCCAAAAATAAATAAACAAAAAAAAAAAGACAAACTCAAATTGGAGTAAACATTGTTGAATGAAGTCATCATTTTGTGTCATGGCGATAGACGTGGGTGGTCATTTCCCACTACCGCCTGTTTTTAATTATATCGCTGTTTTTCCCCACGCAGGCCAGCCATCCAGGCATTCATCTGTGTCTTCCCCTTGAAGCCAAGGTCAGACATTTAAGGTACTTGTGCTGGGAAAAAAAAAAAAACTGCTCTTGGTAAGATTATGATGGAGGGAAGTGTGCCAGAGGAAGACAACGAGGCATTTGGGTGGACAAGAACAAGAGATATACTGGAAGAAACCTACACGAATGTACTAAGAAAACGCCGGATAAAAGCTGTAGGAGACTCATTACATCCACTCTTTAACGCGAAGATGACACTTGATGATGACATACTGTACACAATTTATTTAGACATTCTGTTCCTTCAATGTTTCTGTTCTCATAATGCCCAAAATATACAAAAGAAAACAAACGTAACCTTGGCAGTGAAGGGGCAAATAAATTCAGTGCATATTTAACTACAGCTGAATTTTAAACAAGCCAATTAAAACAAACACACCCCAATCCTCCTCTCCCCGTTGAGACATTTCATGTTATGGAGGTGACGGGAGGCGGCCCAGAAGCCAAGAAAGCTGTCAACTGTAGCAACAACACCTATCGTAGATGTTGTCCGCGTTACATCAGCTTTAGGAGACGCGTCAATAATGGCGAGATGGAGAAGGGAGACATGTATAGATTAGTTCAGTTTAGTTTAGGTGATGGATCAACGTCACGGCACACGGGTGTAACCCATAAGTGCTCCGTTCTTCTCCTAACTCACGCCTGAGTCCGGAGAAGCTCAGCTCAATGCACGAACTCCGTAGCACCGGCGAGGATCCTGAAATACTTTGGGTAGATTTTTAACTCGAAATTTTGCCCGGGCAGCGCCGTTAGGCTACTCTTTTTCGATTTCCAACTGCCAAGGGATTTTTTACGTGCGCAACAATACACACGGGCGTCCGATCTCAATACCCAGAGACCAGGGGAAATTTTATTACTAGAAGTCCACGTGAAAAAAATCTCGGTCCTCACCGGGGGTTGAACCCGGGACCTCCAGCACTCGAGGCGGACACCAGACCTCGAGACAGGCAGGTAGACAAACAGGCAGACAGACTTAAGTCAAGATCTATCACCTGTATCAGCGAAACATATCGTAGATGTTGTCCGAGCTACACCAGCTTTAGTAGAAGTGTCAAACATGGCGAGACGGGGAAGGGACTGGTATAGACAGACAGGCCGGTAGACAAACAGACAGACGGGGTTGATCGCGACGTTCTGCAAAGGGCATGCATGTAACATTTAGTTTGGCGTATTGGATGTACGGGTGGCAGGGTAGGGATATCTCTGTCAACGGAGAAGAAAGATCCCTCCACTAGTCTACGAGACACCCTTTGACAAAGTGGGGGTACCCGTTTATCACCCCCCCCCCCCCCCCCAATTCAGGGTTAAGTGAAGCCATGTGTGAAGGTGGTGGGTGTATTTGAAGAGCAGCCGACAGATAGTTATAGGTTATAGTCTTCAATTTCACGACGGTAGGCAGAGGATCTCTTTTAGGGGAAAGGGGCGAGGGGTTGTTTTACAATGGCAACGGTCATCGACCAGTATGGTCACTGCTCAGAAGGAAAGCAATAAAAAACTACCTTCTTTACATATGCCAAGACAATCATGTTTTGCAAAACCAATGACCAGGCCCTACAAGAGACAAATGAAAACCGTAAAGTGATTAGAGAAATTAGACGTAGCCAGTCACAATTTTTGGACACGTTGTGATACGAAATAAAATAGAGAACTTGGTGACAACTGGCAGGATTGAGGGGGAAAGAACAAGGGGAAAGTAAAGAAGTAAATACCGGGGTGGCTTGGCCACGTGGCATGGTCGAGACAAGAACACGGATCTGATCTACGACTCTGGTGATCGCGTGAGATGGCGAAACATGACCGCCCACGCTTATCGGCATGGCACATGATGATGATTGGATATATTTAAAGGGGAGGGGCAGTAAAGGACACCATTAGACACGTGCTAGGGAGCTTTGGTCACATGGTGCCGGATCCATATTTCTAGAGGTCAATTGGTGGGTGGTCTGGTCAGTGTTACATGTATGATGAATTGTTTGAAGCGGGGTTAAATGTATGATGAATTGTTTGAAGCGGGGTTAAATGTATGATAAATTGTTTGAAGCGGGGTTAAATGTATGATGAATTGTTTGAAGCGGGGTTAAATGTATGATGAATTGTTTGAAGCGGGGTTAAATGTATGATGAATTGTTTGAAGCGGGGTTAAATGTATGATGAATTGTTTGAAGCGGGGTTAAATGTATGATGAATTGTTTGAAGCGGGGTTAAATGTATGATGAATTGTTTGAAGCGGGGTTAAATGTATGATGAATTGTTTGAAGCGGGGTTAAATGTATGATGAATTGTTTGAAGCGGGGTTAAATGTATGATGAATTGTTTGAAGCGGGGTTAAATGTATGATGAATTGTTTGAAGCGGGGTTAAATGTATGATGAATTGTTTGAAGCGGGGTTAAATGTATGATGAATTGTTTGAAGCGGGGTTAAATGTATGATGAATTGTTTGAAGCGGGGTTAAATGTATGATGAATTGTTTGAAGCGGGGTTAAATGTATGATGAATTGTTTGAAGCGGGGTTAAATGTATGATGAATTGTTTGAAGCGGGGTTAAATGTATGATGAATTGTTTGAAGCGGGGTTAAATGTATGATGAATTGTTTGAAGCGGGGTTAAATGTATGATGAATTGTTTGAAGCGGGGTTAAATGTATGATGAATTGTTTGAAGCGGGGTTAAATGTATGATGAGCTGTTTGATGCAGAGTTAAATATATGACGACTTATTTGATGTGCAGTTAAATGTATGACGAGCTGTTTGATGCGGAGTTAAATGTATGATGAGCTGTTTGATGCGGAGTTAAATGTATGATGCCCCGGAACAGGCACAACGCAATGACGTCCGGAAAAATAAACTCCGGATGAACGCAGAAGAAGAAATGTATGATGAGCTGTTTGATGCGGAGTTAAATGTATGATGAGCTGTTTGATGAGGAGTTAAACGTATGATGAGCTGTTTGATGCGGAGTTAAATGTATGATGAGCTGTTTGATGCGGGGTTAAATATGACCTGTTTGATGCGGGGTTAAATGTATCATGAGCTGTTTGATGGGTGGATGGGTGAGTGGATGGATGGCTGGGTTGGTGGATTAATGGTCGGATGGATGGATGGTCGAATGGGCGTACGAATGGATGGATGGGTGGGTGGATGGGCGGGTGGACGGATGGACGGTCGGGCGGATGGATATTTGGATGGACGGACGGATGGTCGGATGGACATATGAATGGATGCATTGACGTACGAATGGATGCATGGTCAGAAGGGTGGTCGGATGGACAGACGGATGGATGGATGGTCGGATGGACGTACGAATGGATGGATGGTCGGAGGGATGGACGGATGGTAGGATGGATGGACGGTAGGATGGTCGGGCGGATGGATATTCGGACGGACGGAGGGATGGACGAATGGATAAATGGTCGGCTGGATGGTCAGACGGTTGGATGGTCAGATGGATAGGTGGATGGACGGATGGGTGGGTGGATGGACGGATGGGTGGGTGGATGGACGGATGGGTGGATGGAGAGAGGAAGACAGACAGACAGACAGACAGACAGGCAGACAGACAGACAGACAGGTGAACGGACGGCTACTCGACATACATTCATGAAAAGACACATAGACCGCTCCGGATAAATTAAATCAACAACAGAACCAGACATCAGTTATAACCCAACAGTCGGCGCCAAAGTCTACCCTAAAGCCATCCAACATTCTGTGAACACGTGATACAATGTAGATAGCGTGATACAATGTAGACAGCCGTGTGATCTCAGTTGGTAACCGTTGCTGGGTCATCTGTGTGCTCTAGATGTTTATATACAAATGTGTGGTCCGGGTATTTAAACACACATGTGTGGTCTAGATGTGTTTTGACAAATGTGCGGTGCAGCTATTTATAGACAAATGTGTGGTGCAGCTATTCATAGACATGTGTGTTCTGGAGTTTATAGACAAATGTGTGATCTGGGTAGTTATAGACACATGTGTGGTCTGGGTAGTTATAGACAAATGTGTGGTCTGGGTAGTTATACACAAATGTGTGGTCTGGGTAGTTATAGACAAATGTGTGGTCTGGGTAGTTATAGACAAATGTGTGGTCTGGGTAGTTATAGACACATGTGTGTTCTGGAGTTTATAGACAAATGTGTGGTCTGGGTAGTTATAGAGACATGTGTGTTCTGGAGTTTATAGACAAATGTGTGGTCTGGGTAGTTATAGACACATGTGTGGTCTGGGTAGTTATAGACACGTGTGTGTTCTGGAGTTTATAGACAAATGTGTGGTCTGGGTAGTTATAGACACATGTGTGGTCTGGGTAGCTATAGACACGTGTGTGGTCTGGGTAGTTATAGAGACATGTGTGTTCTGGAGTTTATAGACAAATGTGTGGTCTGGGTAGTTATAGACACGTGTATGGTCTGGGTAGTTATAGAGACATGTGTGGTCTGGGTAGTTATAGAGACATGTGTGTTCTGGCGTTTATAGACACATGTGTGTTCTGGAGTTTATAGACAAATGTGTGGTCTGGGTAGTTATAGACACGTGTGTGGTCTGAGTAGCTATAGACACGTGTGTGGTCTGGGTAGTTATAGAGACATGTATGGTCTGGGTAGTTATAGACAAATGTGTGGCCTGGGTAGTTATAGACACATGTGTGGTCTGGGTAGTTATAGACACATGTGTGGTCTGGGTAGTTATAGACACATGTGTGGTCTGGGTAGTTATAGAGACATGTGTGGTCTGGGTAGTTATAGAGACATGTGTGGTCTGGGTAGTTATAGACACATGTGTGGTCTGGGTAGTTATAGAGACTTGTGTGGTCTGGGTAGTTATAGAGACATGTGTGGTCTGGGTAGTTATAGAGACATGTGTGGTCTGGGTAGTTATAGAGACATGTGTGGTCTGGGTAGTTATAGAGACATGTGTGGTCTGGGTAGCTATAGACACGTGTGTGGTCTGGGTAGTTATAGACACGTGTGTGGTCTGGGTAGTTATAGAGACATGTGTGGTCTGGGTAGTTATAATAGACACATGTGTGGTCTGGGTAGTTATAGAGACATGTGTGGTCTGGGTAGTTATAGACACGTTCGTGGTCTGGGTAGTTATAGAGACATGTGTGGTCTGGGTAGTTATAGACACGTGTGTGGTCTGGGTAGTTATAGACACGTGTGTGGTCTGGGTAGTTATAGACACGTGTGTGGTCTGGTTAGTTATAGAGACATGTGTGGTCTGGGTAGTTATAGAGACATGTGTGGTCTAAGTAGTTATAGACACGTGTGGTCTGGGTAGTTATAGACACGTGTGTGGTCTGGGTAGTTATAGAGACATGTGTCGTCTGGGTAGTTATAGACACGTGTGTGGTCTGGGTAGTTATAGAGACATGTGTGGTCTGGGTAGTTATAGACATGTGTGGTCTGGGTAGTTATAGACACGTGTGTGGTCTGGGTAGTTATAGAGACGTGTGTGGTCTGGGTAGTTATAGAGACATGTGTGGTCTGGGAGTTATAGAGACGTGTGTGGTCTGGGTAGTTATAGACACATGTGTGTTCTGGAGTTTATAGACAAATGTGTTGTCTGGGTAGTTATAGAGACATGTGTGGTCTGGGTAGTTATAGACACGTGTGTGGTCTGGATAGTTATAGACACATGTGTGGTCTGAGTAGTTATAGAGACGTGTGTGGTCTGGGTAGTTATAGACACATGTGTGTTCTGGAGTTTATAGACAAATGTGTGGTCTGGGTAGTTATAGAGACATGTGTGGTCTGGGTAGTTATAGACACATGTGTGGTCTGGGTAGTTATAGACACATGTGTGTTCTGGCGTTTATAGACAATAGTGTGTCTGGGTAGTTATAGACACATGTGTGTTCTGGAGTTTATAGACAATGTGAGTTCTGGGTAGTTCTAGAGACATGTGTGGTCTGGGTTGTTATAGACATGTGTGATCGGGTTAGTTATAGAGACATGTATGGTCTGGTAGTTATAGAGACATGGTGTGGTTCTGGGTAAGTTATAGAGACATGTGGTGTCTGGGAGTTTTAGAAAGTGTGGGTCTGGGTAGTTATAGACACATGTGTGGTCTGGGTAGTTATAGCACATGTGTGTTCTGGAGTTTATGACAAATGTGTGGTGGGTAGTTATAGACACATGTGTGTTCTGGAGTTATAGCAAATTGAGTTCTGGGTAGTTATAGGACATGTGGGTCTGGGTTGTTTAGACATGTTGATCTGGGTATTATAGAGACATGTATGGTCTGGGTAGTTAAGAGATGTGTGGTCTGGGTAGTTACAGACATGTGTGGTCTGGGTAGTTATGACACATGTGTGGTCTGGGAGTTATAGAGTTTGCATGGTAGTTATAGACACTGTGTGGTCTGGGAGTTATAGAGTTGATGGATTGGGTTATAGAGAATGTATGGTGGGTAGTTATGAGACAGTGTGGTCTGGGTAGTTATAGACAATGTGTGGTCTGGGTAGTTTAGACACATGTGTGGTCTGGGTAGTTAAGACAATGTGGGTCTGGGTATATAACACACATGGTGGTCTGGGTATTATAGACACATGTTGTGGTCTGGGTAGTTATAGACACATGTGTGGTCGGGAGTATTAAGCATGTGTCTGGGTAGTATAGAGATGTGTGGTCTGGGTAGTTATAGAACATGTGGTCTGGGTAGTTATAGACACATGGTGGTCTGGGTAGTTATAGAAATGTGGTTCTGGAGCTTATAGACAAATGTGTGGTCTGGGAGTTATAGACAAATGTGGTGTCTGGGTAGTTATAGACACTGTGTGGTCTGGGTAGTTATAGACACGTGTGGTCTGGGTAGTTATAAGACATGTGTGGTCTGGGTTGTTAAAATGTATCTGGGTAGTTATGAACAGTGTGGTTGGGTAGTTAGTATAGCATATGGTGGGGGTAGTTATAACATGTGTGTTCTGGATTATAGAAAATGTGTGGTCTGGGTAGTTTATAACAGGTGTGGTTGGGTTATGACAGTGTGTGTCTGGGTTTTATACACGTGTATGTCTGGCGTAGATTATAGAGACATGTATGGTCTAGGGTAATTTAGAGACATGTGTGGTCTGGGTAGTTATAGACACATGTGTGGTCTGGGTAGTTATAGACACATGTGTGGTCTGGGTAGTTATAGAGACATGTGTGTTCTGGAGTTTACAGAACAAATGTGTGGTCTGGGTAGTTATAGACACGTGTGTGGTCTGGGTAGCTTATAGACACATGTATAGTCCTGGTTTTTATAGTCCACTAATTTCATGATCTAGATGTTTTACAGGACACGTGTGTGGTCTCGGTGTTTATAGGTAGTTGTCTGATGTAGACACATGCTATATATATGCATATATATATATATAAACAAATGTGTGTTCTGTGTTTATAGACACATATTAGGGTGAATTATTAATAGGCAAATGTTCGGTCTAGATGTTTATTGACATATGTGTGGACTGGGTATTTATAAACACATGTGTGGTCCAAGTAATCTGGGAAAATAGAAACATGTGTGGTCTTGGTACTTATATAATCTGAGCACACATAGACACATGCGAGGTCTTGGTACTTATATAATCTGGACACACATAGACACATGTGTGGTCTTGGTACTTATATAATCTGAGCACACATAGACACATGTGTGGTCTTGGTACTTATATAATCTGAGCACACATAGACACATGTGTGGTCTTGGTACTTATATAATCTGAGCACACATAGACACATGTGAGGTCTTGGTACTTATATAATCTGGGCACAGACACATGTGTGGTCTTGGTACTTATATAATCTGGGCACACATAGACACATGTGTGGTCTTGGTACTTATATAATCTGGACACACATAGACACATGTGAGGTCTTGGTACTTATATAATCTGGGCACACCATAGACACATGTGTGGTCTTGGTACTTATATAATCTGAGCACACATAGACACATGTGTGGTCTTGGTACATATATAATCTGAGCACACATAGACACGTGAGGTCTTGGTACTTATATAATCTGGGCACACAGACACATGTGTGGTCTTGGTACTTATATAATCTGGGCACACATAGACACATGTGTGGTCTTGGTACTTATATAATCTGGGCACACATAGACACATGTGAGGTCTTGGTACTTATATAATCTGGACACACATAGACACATGTGAGGTCTTGGTACCTATATAATCTGGGCACACATAGACACATGTGTGGTCTTGGTACCTATATAATCCGGACACACATAGACACATGTGTGGTCTTGGTACTTACATAATCTGATTGTGATTACTGTTAAATAACATCCAGGGAAGGAATGGGGTACAGAAGACTAGAAATCCGTGGCTTGAAGTCACAATTAAAACTGGGGGGTGGACAGAGCAAAAACAATAAATTTGACAGAGTGGATTAATACAAGAACTGGCCTGGACTCTAAGAGATAAATTTATGATGAGTTGTTTGATGTGGTGTTAAATGTATAAAGAGTTGTTTTATGTGGAGTTAAATGTAGGGTGATTATTTGAGATGTTTGCTGCGGAGTTAAATGTATGGTGAATTATTTGATGAGTTGTTTGATGTGGAGTTAAATTGTCTAATGCAGAGTTAAATGTATGATGAGTTGTTTGATGTGGAGTTAAATGATGATGAGTTGTTTGATGTGGAGTTAAATGTATGGTGAGTTATTTGATGAGTTGTTTGATGTGGAGTTAAATGATGAGTTGTCTGGTGTCAAGTTAAATGTATGGTGAGTTATTTGATGAGTTGTTTGATGTGAAATTAAATTAATGGTGAGTTATTTGACGAGTTGTTTGATGTGGAGTTAAACGCATGGTAATTGTTTGAGATGTTTGCTGCTGAGTTAAATGTATGGTGAGTTATTTGATGAGTTGTTTGATGTGGAGCTAATTGTATGATGAATTGTTTAAGGCAGAAAGAATTCAATTATCAACTATATCTGAATAGAGGAGTTAGTTAAATGATGAGTTAATTTAGACACAGAATCTTCAATTAGTGAGTATTTGGCAGTGAATAAATTAGGCAAATGATGAATTGTTTGGTGTAGAAAATGCTCAATTGCTTAATGTCTGGGAGTTAAGGAGTTAAATAAATAATGAGCTGTCTAGGACTGAGTCACTGAAAGTTAACACAGCTAGGACAGGATTGCTGAAAGTTAACACAACTAGGACAGGATTGCTGAAAGTTACAACTAGGATGGAATGATTGACAGTTAACACAGAATT
>JACEFZ010015946.1:0-7500 GCA_014155875.1 Cepaea nemoralis
TTTTTGTATTTAAAAAAGGCCGACCCCGAGATTCCTTCCCAAATCCGTAATTCAACAAAAATATGTTCTTTGGTAGTCTTTATATATATATATATATATATATATATATATATATATATATATATATATATATATATATATATATATATATATATATATATATATATATATATATATTGGATATCAGATGCTTACATATATTTATATCGAACTGCTGGCACTTAAGGTGATGCGGTTGATATCAAGTCTGCCGACTTTATTGCCCAGAACATTTCATAGCAACCATTTTAGGCGGTGTCGAATTGTAAAGTCATGTTCAATAACCACAGCATCTTCTCCTCAACCAGGACCCAAACACATGATCCCCGCGTCGGAAGACAAGCTCACTAACGACCACATAACCATATCTCTCATTCACGAAAGCAAACTTCTCTTTTTCATTCTGAATGCAAATCGCTCGATGTTTAATTAGTCACTTTTCATAACCTTTCCCAGAAGCTCAAAGGACGCGTTCACATCCACAAAGGAACCATTGTCTGTTGTCTGTATTGACTGTCTTTGAAGACTTCTGGTTAAAATAAACGGGTGGTATTGGCAACAGAATAGGTCGGCCTGGGCCTTTTGTGTTCTCTGTCAATTTCCCTGACGAATTTGTTCTTTCGAATGACCGGCGGAATTCTATAGCCGCCCTGTTTGTTTCGTTATGTTGTTGGTTCATGTTTTATTCGCCTACGTTGTGTCTTTCATCAATTCTCTCTCTCTCTCTCTCTCTCTCTCTCTCTCTCTCTCTCTCCCCCCCCCCCTCTCTCTCTCTCTCTTCTAGTTTCCCTATGTCTCTCTATATCTCCCTGTGTATTTGCGTGTCTCTCCCTGTCTCTATGTTTCTGTGCATCTGTTTCTGTCTCTATTGTTCATCCGCTGTGTACCTCTCTGTCTCTCTATATCACGATCTGCCTGTCTATGTCTGTCTGACTCTCTTTGTCTGTCTGTCTGTCTCTCTCTCTCAATGTTTTTGTCTCTGTGTCCCTCTGTGGCTTTTTCTGTCTGTCTGTCTGTCTGTCTGTCTGTCTGTCTGTCTGTCTGTCTGTCTCTCTCTCTCTCTCTCTCTCTCTCTCTCTCTCTCTCTCTCTCTCTGTGTCAACCTATATTTCTATCGGTCTCTGTTTCTTTCTCTGTGGATCACCATTGGTCTGTATCTCACTCTGTATCTTTGTTTCAGTGTCTTTCTTTGTAACTCCACCTCTCTGTATCTCTCTCTCTCTCTCTCTCTCTCTCTCTGTATCTATCTATCTATCTATCTATCTATCTATCTATCTATCTATCTATCTATCTATCTATCTATCTATCTATCTATCTATCTGTGTGTGTCTTTACCTATGTCTCTCTTATTTTCTTTGTCTCTTTCTGTTTGTCTCTCTCTCTCTCTCTCTCTCTCTCTCTCTCTCTCTCATATTATCCTCCTTATCCTCCTCCTCAGCCTCCTCCTCAACACCCTCCTCCTCATCACACTCCTCACTCTCCACCTCATCACTCTACGCCTCCTCAACCTCCACATTATCCTCATCCTCAACCTCCTCCTTCTTCTCATTATTAGTATACATGTTCGACCCCACGGACGTATTTAGCAACTTACTTCTACTACTACTACTACTACTACTACTACTACTACTACTACTACTACTACTACTACTACTACTACTACTACTACTACTACTACTACTACTACTACTACTACTACTACTATTACTACTACTACTACTACTACCACTAATACTACTATTACTACTACTACTACTACTACTACTACTACTACTACTACTACTACTACTACTACTACTACTACTACTACTACTACTACTACTACTACTACTACTACTACTACTACTACTACTACTACTACTACTACTACTACTACTACTACTACTACTACTACTACTACTACTACTACTACTAATAATGTTATCTGTTGTTGTTTGTCCATCAAGAATGATGATGACCATTCATTTCACCCAGTGGGGTTGAAAGTATGGAGCGGTGAGTTCTAAGATGGCTGATAAGGCCTATTTTGGCTCGAAATGTTCTTTGACAATATGGACAAAGAATGCTGCAGTGGTTTTTCTGTTCTGTCTTTTCTTCACAGCTCTTGCAGTCCTGGTTGCCTCACAAGTGACTGCACCCTTGCGTAATGATGCACGCCACGCATTTCGGTCTCTGGCTGCAGTCTCCCAGGTGTCATGATGAATTCCAAAAGCATTCAGTGAGATTCTCAGAGTCTCTTTAAAGCGTTTCATCTGGCCGCCTTGGGAGAGTTTACCACAACGCAACTCGTCGTAAAAAATTCGTTTAGGGAACCTGTGATCTGGCATGCGAGTCAAGTGACCAGCCCAGCGAATCTGATTCTTCATTAGTACAGTGTAGATACTAGGCATGGACGCTCTTTCTAGGACTTCAGTATCTGGGAGCTTGTCTTGCCATTTAATCTTCAGTAACTTCCTAAGGCAGATTGTGTGGAAGTGGTTTAATTTCCTAGCTTGTCGCTGATAAACAATCCAGGTTTCACAAGCATATAGCAGTGTGGATAATACAACTGCTTTGTGGGACGCAGAGGTGTTTCCAAGGCACCAGGGCCGGGTTATATACTGGCCAAGACCAATTGACGCGTCCTCGCCGAGCGTCCTGGGCAACAGGTCCCTTCGGGGTCCTGGCTGAAGTCAACAGGATCGCCGATTCCTCCGAAGTCGGAGAGTGTCTGCCTGTATGGCGAGGAACCACCAGTCTGCACACCAATAATCCAGACATGGGACAACGGATACTCACGCAAATCTCAGGTTCTGTATGACATCACACTGATGTTGGATAACAGGATGCCTTCATCCGATATACAGGACTTTGCGTTGGAGCTCAAGCTAACGAACACAAGCAAGCAAGCAAGCACAACTGCTTTGTGGACTTTCAGCTTTGTTTGCAGGCTTATTCCATTTCTCTCCCATACATTCTTGTACAGCCTGCCAAAGGCTGCGCTGGCCTTGGAGATTCTTGCAGTCACTTCATCATCAATTGTGGCAACTTGTGACACAATTCTGCCATGATAGGTGAATTTTTCCACAACACTTAGACTATGACCATTCACCTTGTGACCAGTGTGATTATTCCCTGGAGCTGGCTGGTACATAACTACAGTCTTCTCCAAATTGACATTGAGCCCAAAGTTGGCACAGGCATGTGAGAAAGCTGAAACATTATGTTGCATGTCCGCCTCCGAGTTGACGTATAGAGCGCAATCATCAGCAAACATGAGCTCTCTGGCGGTGTCGCTGTTAATTTTGGTTTTAGCTTTCAGCCTTCTGAGATTGAATAACTTTCCATCCATGCGGTAGTTGATGTCTATTCCAATGTCGTTGTTCTCGAAGGCATTCGTCAACATAGCTGAAAACATGAAGCTTAACAGTATTGGTGCCAGGACACATCCGTGCTTTACTCCATTGGTGACAGGAAAGGGCTCAGACAGTTCACCATTTTCCTGTACTCTTGCCTGCATGCCATCATGAAATAGCCCTACTATTTGGACAAACTTTCGTGGACAGCCATATTTTGCCATAATCTTCCACAGTCCTTCTCTGCTGACTGTATCAAAAGCCTTGATAAGGTCAATGAAAGTGGAGAACATTTCGCAGTTCTGTTCCTGACATTTCTCTTGCAGCTGCCTTGCAGCGAAAATCATGTCAACAGTTCCACGTTCTTTTCTGAAGACACATTTACTCTCAAGAAGAAGACCTTCATCGAGATGGGCCATGAGGCGATTGAGAAGAATTATGGCGCGTATCGTCCCTGCAATTGAAAGCAAGAAGATGCCTCGTTGGTTGTCACATGATTGGCAGTTTCCTTTTCGTTTGTAGAAGTGGACTATTGACGCGTCCTTGAAATCTTGTGGCATGGTCTCGTTCATCCATATGTTTGTAAAGACTTGGTGAAGCTGATCTGTTAGGACCAGCTATCACGTATGTGTTTCATCCAGCAGTCCTTTCCAAGAAGACGTTGCTATACGCGCTACCTTAAAAGTAGAGTCTATTAAAAATTACGACGGGAGAAGTAACGAACTTAACTGTGATTTGAAATAAGGCCCATTGATTGGCTGAGCCCCGACAACAAAGGCGCTTTAGGAGACAAAGGCAAAGCTAGACTTGCCATGTTTTGTTCTAGATAGTAGTCACACATTGAGTCAGTAGGGCTTATTTTAATCGCCCCTTTATCTTCCCTGCGCTTAGGGTAAGCATAAATGTATCATTTTATGTATTAGGATGAATGCTTTGATGCAACTAGGATCATGATTGAAGTTGTGTGTGGGAAATATATGAGAATAACTTTTCATTGAAAAGTTGGTTTGAGTTTCGCGGTCTGCAAGGCCGTCCATCGCCATTTTGTCTAGTCGGCTTTCCTAAGGCTTACAATGTAATCTTGCTATGAGTCACCTTTCTTATATGCTTTGAGAACTTATTTTATTCCTAAATGCTTATCTTTCGTAACTTATCTCTGTGTTATAAAGTGTTCTTTCTGAGTGCATATTTTGTATTCCTGCTCTTATGATGGAGAAATATTACTGTCTGTGTACAACTTAAATATTCTGTTAGGCAGAAGAGATGTTGGCACTTGACTTTTCATGCACTTAGGAGTTAATCTTTTGTTTACATTGTTGTAAACACACATAGGTATGATTGTCTTGTAGTCTTTTTCATGAAGGCTATTATGGGATTGTCATTTTGTATGATATATAATCTCAAGTGAGTGGGAAATGACACCAAGCTCTTGTGTTTTGGATTTGAGATGCTGGGTAACTGCCCACTAAGTGATTTCTACATTGTGTGGGAAAAGATTCACATGCTTTCTCTTTTATGAGTATTTTACCTTTTATGTTCATGTTTGTTACTGCTGGAGTAGACATAAATTCACCCCAGTGGGGACAGACACATGATGATGATGATGGTGATGGTGATAAAAGAGGAGATGACTGATCTGGAATCTAGCCTTCTGCCATTTGTCAGTGGTACTCACCGAATGCTGTTTCTAACTATGGAAAGGAGAATTATGAATTGTTTACATGAGGCCATTGCCTCAGGGATTTTGTCCATGTTGTGACAGCGGTACTATCAGGACGTTTGGATATTTAGGAGGTGAATAACACCCCAGGAAGCTCCAATATCAGTCCCGAATAGATGTGCATAGTGAGTAGATACCTCACTCACTTTTGGGAGTGAGACAGAACTCTACAGTAGGCGACGTGTGCTGGGAACTGGAAACACCTTTCTTTCTTCTTCCCTTTTGTTTCCTGTATTTTTATTATGATACACTTATCAAAGTATGAGTTTTATTACTAATGTATATCGACCCTGTTTTTTCTTCATTATATAGCGCTGGAGAGATGCGGGTGGAGTATTTGGCACTAGATATATAGTCAACATGCTTGGATTTAGAGGCAGGAAACTGGGTTATCAACCTACCCCTAATATTCTACAGTTAAAGAGTGCTGGTTACTGCCTCACAACCCGAACCCGTATGTCAATGCCTGGGTAATTAATGGACTTTGACCATGCTGAAGTGGATTCGCTAGCTCTGGGAACTTACAGACGGTGTTCATCATTTCAATGACTGCAAAGGCATGAGGAATGCCTGGCCTATACCCTCTTCTAAAAGTCACCGCCTGATTCCACATTCAACTGTCATATACCAGAGGCTCGTGGATAGTCTGGGGTTCACCATCATTGAACAGTATGGATTTACCAACTGCTTTTGTGGACTCCCATATTCCTTTGAATCTTCTCATCCATCATATCCCAGACATGGACAATCAAGCACTATACCAATTCCCGGTCAATCAAGTCGTGTATTTAGCTGAAGAAAGACATAGCCTATATCTTAACCCAGAAAAGGGCAGGAATGTTTATGCCCAATTCAAGTTAGCTCTGTCAGGAAATACTATGGATAATGTGATGTCCCTCCTCGTCCAAAGATGTGCTGAAATTTCTGTGCCTGATCCTTGTTGAATCAATCACATGGACAGCTGAAGTCTTATACATGTTTGTTACACCACCCGGGAACGCTTCAGACTTATAACTGTCTGTTATATCACTCCGGAATGCCCCTAGCCCAGTTACTTAGCAGCTGTGACTTGGTGGATTACAGTTTATTAATGGTGGATTCATGTGGATTACCCCTTCATGTTTAAGCTTTGGATATATGATCAGGAGGTGGAAGCTATGTGTATGTGTGCAATCCCCAATTTTCTGAATAGGTGGATATATATATATATATATATATATATATATATATATATATATATATATATATATATATATATATATATATATATATATATATATATATATATATATATATATAAAGCAGCTGTTTTCCTGGATTATAACGAGTGGGATTATGGCCAGACTTTTTTATAGTGGATAATGAAGGAGAAGGAGTCATCAACAGACATAGGATAATACCAGAGACAGATTAGACAGTTTTTCTTTATATATATGTCTTTGTATTGATTAGTTTTCATTTGCTTTGTTTTATGAGTGACACATGTGTTTGTGGTGAACCTTTTTGGGTTTTTTTGGGGAAGTCTGTTCTGGTTGTATAACTTGTGTGCATTGTCTGAATATGATCATTTCTTTCATGTATATGTCACCATGGTTCAGCCAACAGGGTTTGTCTAGGACCCAAAGGTTTTCACAATAAACTGGTTTGTTGTTTGTTTGGTTTAACCAAGCCTTGAAGTTAATTCATTGTAAACCTATTGTTCCAAAGTTGATGTTTATAGTCCAGTTATGGTTACTGTTGTTGTTTAACAGTGGGTGTTCCCATCTGGAAATAGCTACAGCTCTCTGCTCAAATTCAAACCTGTGCAGACACTGGAAATATAAGAGGAATGTACAAGGGCATCAAGCAAGCTGTCGGTCCATAAAAAAATAAGATGGCCCCTTTACGATCAACTGAGGGGGTAATCATAAAAGATCGAGCGAAACAAATGGATCGCTGGGTAGAACACTACTCCTACTACTACTAACGAACCTTGCCTCACAGAAATCAGCGAAGCACTAGACTCTCTCAAATCCGGCAAGGCACCTGGAAAAGATAGTATTCCACCTGAAATTTTAAAATGTAGTAAAGAAAGAATCATCCCAGAACGTTATGCAAAATTTCAGCTCTGCTGAAGAGAAAAATCAATACCACAAGATATGAAAGACGCAAACATCGTTACCCTTTATAAAAACAAAGGCGACAGAAGCGACTGCAACAGCTATCGCGGCATGTCCCTACTCAGCATTACAGGCAAGATTTTTGCCAGAGTAATCCTTAAAAGATTACACATTCTTGCTGAAAGAATCTACCCCGAATCGCAGTGCGGATTTAGACCCAACAGGTCCACCATCGATATGATTTTCTCACTCCGGCAGCTCCAAGAGAAGTGCAGAGAACAGAGGAAGCCATTATATGTTGCCTTCA
>JACEFZ010015946.1:12500-25342 GCA_014155875.1 Cepaea nemoralis
ACCCCATCAACAGTTTCAGAAAGTAAAGAGCAGGAACTGCACACCGAATGAGCATGTCGTGAAAGGCATTAAAGAGGGTTGGTCAGATGCTGGCTATTTCACGCGGTAGAGGAAAGATTAAATCCACATCGAACCAACCATGAACTAGACTACGATGCCTCGCTGTGAACCTTTGCTCCACTGGGAGACTTTATGACAAAAGAAATATTCCCCATTTAGAACAAAATTCGGCATCCGGGCACAAAGTGGTTCCAACATTATCATCAACAACTAACATCTTAGATCTCCGTGTCTGTGAGATACTGCGAGGATGTGCCGCCTTCGCTAGATATGGACAACAACGTGGAGATGTTGGCTGGCGAGTCTCTGCTGCTGGTCTCGTTGGAGCAACTGTCTGTGGAGGAGAATCAAAAGATGACATTCCTTGCAATTGATAAATAAACATACACTTTGTTTGCCGCTCATAGAAGTAAAGGAAAGAATTAGAGAACAGAGGACGCACTAGAAAACGTAAAATTTGAAAGTTATAGTTATCAACCGGGATTCGAACCTGTCACCAATAAATGACCATAGCCTTTCGCTGCAGAAACAAGTGTACTTCGACGCATGTCCAACTTTTTTTAATGTTGCATATCTCTCACAGGACGTTGCAGCCAACACCAGCATATTGCAGCTGCTGTTGATGTACTAGGCAAGTTTTACATCAGTAGTTAGCCATTGCTTTCTGAACGACCGGTTCACATACCCCCGTAAGTTACCAGAGTGGCGCGATCTGCTGCCGAAACTCGCAGCTGTTGTTTTCCCCCCACGTGGATATACGGTATTAAGAACAATGTCGTTAACTGCTTGGCCAGGGAGAACGGCACATACCTAATCAGGTGTCATCATTATTCATGTCTTCCTTCTACATGAACTCACAGCTATAGAATATGGACAGAATTCCTATCTAATCACTGAAATAGCACCACAAGTCACATAATTTTATATAAAACCAGCATAGGTCAAATAACAAACACATACCGTTTTATGTTGTCTAGTGCGTCCTCTAGTCTCTACTTCTGCCCCCCTACTTCTATGAGCGCCAAACAATACGTGTCTATTTACGAGGGTGAGTCAATAAGTAAGTCATAAATGGCTGTAGAAAAATAACTAACTATGATAACAACTTGAAACCAGTTTATTTTATACATTCATTGTCCCTTTATTTCTCAAAATAATTTCCACCAACATTGATGCACTTATCCCATCGTTTTATCAGTCCTTCCAAACCGGCTGCTTAGAACTGCGTGCTTTGTTTTCATTTACCTGCCATCCCACAGAACTGTGTGACTTACTTATTGACTCGCCCTCGTAACTTTTTTCCCTACCCAGCTATGCGCCGCTTTACGAGAAATCGCGGGGGGAGGGGGAATAAGTCCACTGAAAACTCACCTTGGCGGGAGAAATTTCGCGAATGACGCCAAAGTTGAATGTGAAGTGAAAACGTGGGTTAGAAAACAGAGCACGCAGCTCTATGCGGCCGGTTTGGGAGGACTGATAAAACAATGTGTTGGTGGAAATTATGTTGAGAAATAAAGGGACAATGTATGTATAAAAATAAACTGGTTTCAAGTTGTTATCTTCTTCTTCTTCGTTCATCCGGAGTTTTTTTTTCGGATGTGATTGCGTTGTGCCTGTTTACAGCAGAGCTGCGTTCTTGCGCCGTTAGGCCGACACATCCGACTTCTGCGGGCATTTGTTGACCGGGTTAACCTTCCCGGGAAGTTGTTATCATATTTAGTTATTTTTCTACAGCCATTTGTGACTTACTTATTAACTTACCATCGTATACATGAACTGTCTTAGTGGCCTCTAAGTGTTCCCAAATTGATATCCTTGAAATTGAGTTGAGTTGAGTCAAGAACCGACATCACAGCACTCTGGACATTCCCATACGTGCTCCGTCTTTATTTCCAACAACCAGCGAAGAGCCCCAGTATTAATGGTACCAGCAGCAGTCTGATTACGTGTCCGTCAGGCTTTTTCTCAGATTTCTATGCAAGTGTTGGTAGTGCTCTTTCTATCCATAAGAGGAGTTCTTTTGGAGTAGTACACATTTAGATCTAAAGAGATAGCTTCTGAAATAAATCAATGATCCACGGGAAGTGGCGCCAAACCTTTCCCTGAGATACCAACAACTCCAGAGGTCAGCATCGTTAAGAGCGATCGCGCTAAAACTTTCGGTGTGCTGATGCCGAAGTAGCGGATTCAACCCTTACACCGGTCAGTCAAACTAAAATGTTGACTTCTCGTCCTTGACTTGGGGACTAAATACAAGTCCCTAAGACGTCGGAGTGGGTTCGCCTGATGGCCAGGGACACTAGTAATAGGGAAAGCTAACCGACACGCAAAGATCAGTACAGTGCATTAGAAGTGGTAGCACGTGTATAGTCAACGACTTGAGTTCAAAAGCGAGAACCCCCCCCCCCCCCCCCCCCCCCCAACAACAACAAAAGAAAAAAAGAAAAGAAATAAAATAAAATAAAAGCTGGTTTGTGATCAAGTTTACACGTTTGTGGTAACACGTTTGTGAAAAGATGGTGTTTATAATTACACGTTTGTGGTAATTCGTTTGTGAAAAGATGGCGTTTTTACACGTTTGTGAAACGATGGTGCTTATGGCAATACGTTTGTGAAAAGATGGTGGTTGTAATTACACGTTTGTGAAAAGATGGTGTTTGTAATTACACGTTTGTGAAAAGATGGTGTTTGTAATTACACGTTTGTGAAAAGATGGTGTTTGTAATTACACGTTTGTGAAAAGATGGTGTTTGTAAATACACATTTGTGAAACTATGGGGCTTATGGCAATACGTTTGTGGAAAACTGCTTTTGGTAATTAAACGTTTGTGAAACAATGGTGTTTCTAATTACACTTTTGTGAAAAGATGGTGTTTGTAAATACACATTTGTGAAATGATGATACTTATGGTACTACGTTTGTGAAAAGATGATGCTTATAATTATACGTGTGTGAAACGATGTTGTTTGTAATTACACGTTCGTGAAAAGATGCTTTTTGTAATTAAACGTTTGTGAAAAGATGGTGTTTGTAATTATGCATTTGTGAAACGATGGTGCTTATCACTGCACGTTTGTGAAAAGATGGTGTTTGTAATTACACGTTTGTGAAAAGATGGTTTCTGTAATTACTTGTTTGTGAAAAGATGGCGTCTGTAAGAACCCGTTTGTAAAACTATGGTGTTAGTAATTACACGTTTGTGAAAAGATGGTGTCTGTAATTACACGTTTGTGACACGAACTTGATTGTAATTACACGTTTGTAAAAACATGGTGTTTGTAATTACACGTTTGTGAAACGATTTTATGTGTAATTACACGTTTGTAAAAAGATGTTGTTTGTAATTACTTCTTCTTCTTCTTCAGCGTTCCGAGGCATTGAGGTTCTTTGCTGCAGATACAATCTGTCTCCATTCGTCTCTCTGGTGGACCTTCTCTTGCCAGTCGTTGATTCCAAGTGCTTGTAGGTCTGTATATATATATTATCTCTCCACCGTCTTCTTGGTCTACCTCGGGGTCTACGGTCATTTATTTCCTGAGTGTAAGCGAGTTTTGTTTCCCTATTATCTTCCATTCTTTCTATATGCCCCAGCCATTGTAGTCTATTAGCCTTCATGATACCAGTGATTAGCGGGGACTTAAACAGATCGTAAAAGTGTTTGTTACTTCTTCTTTTCCACTGTCCACTTTGTGTATCCCTAATGGGTCCAAAGATGCGTCTTAAAACTTTGTTCTCAAAGGTTTGTAACAAAGCTTCGTCTCCTTTCGGTGTACTCCAGGTTTCAGAGCCATACAGCACAACTGGTCTGATCAGTGTTTTGTATATTGTGATTTTGGTGTTACGAGATAGCGCATTTGATTTTAGTAGATGTTGTAGTGCATAGTATATCTTATTTCCAGAATTGATTCTAGTTTGTATTTCTTCCCTTATGTTTGTAATTACACGTTTCTGAAATGTTGGTACTTATGGCAATACGTTTATGAAAAGATGGTGTTTATAATCACACGTTTATGACAAAATTGTGTTTGTAATTACACGTGTGTGAACATATGGTGTTTGTAATTACATGTTTGTGAAAAGATGGTGTTTGTTGTTATACGTATGTGGTAACACACTTGTGAAAAGATGGTGTTTGTGGTAAAACATTTGTGAAACGATGGTGTTTGTGGTAATACATTTGTGAAATGATGGTGTTTGTGGTAAAACATTTGTGAAACGATGGTGTTTGTGGTAATACATTTGTGAAAAGATGATGTTTGTGGTAAAACATTTGTGAAACTATAGTGTTTGTGGTAAAACATGTGTCTAAGAATGGTGTTTGTGGTAATACATTTGTGAAAAGATGGTACTTGTGCTAAAACATTTGTGTAAAGACGGTGTTAGTAATTAAAGGTTTGTGAAAAGATGGTGTTTATAATTAAACGGTTGTGAAAAGATGGTGTTTGTGGTAATACGTTTGTAAAAAGTTCACTGTGTAATCGCCAATTCTAAGATGTAAGGAAAATCATAAATATCATACATGCATAATCATTTACCGTCCCGACTAGCATCTTAATTTCTCGCGACCTTCAACGGGATGAATAAATTCAGGTGATATATTTTCTCAGTATAGGTTCAAAGACAGTAACGATTACTTTTCTTTCGCTAGAGTTTAAAAGTGATGTAAAAGGGAACATAATCGACGTCATTGCACCGCGTTTAATCCCATAAGCCCGGTCTCTTTCCGCACAAAGCACGAACTCCGCAGCTTCAGCGACGATCCTGAGGAGACTCCGAGAAAATTGCGCAAGTGAATCAAACGACATAACCCGGAATCGAACCCACGGACTTAGGAGCGCGAGGCAGATGACGCAACCACTTTGCCACGGAGACTCTGAAGTGAATCAAAAAGGAAGTAAAAGACACTTCCAACACTCCTGAAGCTTAGTCCGACGTATGGTGCTAAATCCATGTTGTTTTTATCGACCAATCGGTACTATCGGAGTGATTAGCCCAATATCGCAACAGCCCGCCTTCACTTTCTGAAACATTTGATAGTACACATGGTGGGCTTGGTTGACCCATGGTAAATTAGTTACATATCCTTTACAGGACGTCGCAGTCAACTCCAGCATTGTTTGGCTGTTTGTGATCCCTGGGCAAGTTTACATTCAGTTGTTTGCCATTGCTTCTTGAACGGCCGGCACTCATACCATTGTATTGAAGCCAACGCAAGGCGGTCGGCTTTCAAATCGCCCGCAGCTGTGTTTCGAACGCGGTATGAGGGATTACAAATTGCGACTGTAACACCTTAGCCACAGAGCCGGCTTCTTCTCATAAAAATAACATTGACATAGACAGACAAGGCATCTAGAATGATCTTACTGATCTCAGTTGCCACAGACACAATCTCAATGATGACACTATCCATCGGTTCTTGGCTGTTCTCTTTGTGTTCTTTGCGCTTTGCTTTTAGCACTTTGTGCGTGGACATACCGTCTCGCTGAAATTGACATTATACATAGGTATTTTTAAATTTATGTTTGTCTCCACTATTGTCACGCAACTTAAAATGAACATAGGAGAAGCGGTAAATATCTAGCAAAAGGGGGTTTGGAGGATGAGAAGCGGAAGAATTGTTGCTTGAAAGAAACAGGTTCACTCCTACCTTTCTTCTTCTTATTCCTTCTTCCTCCAGCTCTATCCTACTCCTATTCCTACTTCCCCTCCTCTTCTTTCTTCTTCAGTTTTCCTCCCGTCCCAAGCTTCTCCTAATCCTCCTCATCATCACCATCCCACTCCTCATCTTTCTTCATTTTCTTCTTCCTCCTTCTTTCCCATTTTTCTCCTTTTCTTTCTCCTCTTTCTTCTCCATCCTCTCCCTTTTTTTCGCATCCTACTCCTAGTCATCCTCCATCTTTCTCCTTTTCCTCCGCCTTCCTCTTCTTCTTTTCTTCCTTCTTCTTCTTCTTCTTCTTCTTCTTCTTCTTCTTCTTCTTCTTCTTCTTCTTCTTCTTCTTCTTCTTCTTCTTCTTCTTCTTCTTCTTCTTCTTCTTCTTCTTCTCCCACCTCCTCCATTTTTTCTCTTACTCCCTCTTCTTCACATTCTCCCCCTTCTTATTCTCTTTCCTCTTCCTCCTACTTCTTCTTTCCCATCCTTCTCCTACTCCTCCCCCTCCTTATTGTTCTTTCCAATCCTCCTCCTCCTCATCTTCTTCATATTTTTCTTCTTACTTGCATACTTTCGTCAGGTATTGTGTTGTTGTGTGGGGCATAATTCGTTGTGCTTGTCTACAGCAGAGCTTCAACATTTGCATCTTTCGATCGACACATCTAACCTATTCCCGGCATGCAACTGGATAGTCTCCAATGACATCCGGCTGTCTGAGAAAAGCAGCACCATCTTCTAACAGGAGTTCAGCATGGTCAAATGGACCAGAACTCTTGCTATTAAACTTCAGGTGTGCCAATACCGAGGTAGCGGGTTCATCCCCTACACCGGTCAGTTGCATTAAAATGTTGACTTCTCGTCCTTGACTTGGGAATGTAAATTACAAGTACATCTGAATTCGGAGAGGGTCCACCTGATGGCCAGGGAAATTGGTAACAGGGAGAGCTAATCCACACTCAAAAATCAGTCCAGTGTACCAGAAGTAGTAGCACGCCCATGGACTGCGCTTGAGGTCATAGCCAGCGACCGCATAAACATGTCTTGACAATGGAATGTGATGTGGATGATGTCTCTGGACAATGGAATGTGATGTGGATGATGTCTCTGGACAATGGAATGTGATGTGGATGATGTCTCTGGACAATCGAATGTGATGTGGATGATGTCTCTGGACAATGGAATGTGATGTGGATGATGTCTCTGGACAATGGAATGTGATGTGGATGATGTCTCTGGACAATGGAATGTGATGTGGATGATGTCTCTGGACAATCGAATGTGATGTGGATGATGTCTCTGGACAATGGAATGTGATGTGGATGATGTCTCTGGACAATGGAATGTGATGTGGATGATGTCTCTGGACAATGGAATGTGATGTGGATGATGTCTCTGGACAATGGAATGTGATGTGGATGATGTCTCTGGACAATGGAATGTGATGTGGATGATGTCTCTGGACAATGGAATGTGATGTGGATGATGTCTCTGGACAATGGAATGTGATGTGGATGATGTCTCTGGACAATGGAATGTGATGTGGATGATGTCTCTGGACAATGGAATGTGATGTGGATGATGTCTCTGGACAATGGAATGTGATGTGGATGATGTCTCTGGACAATCGAATGTGATGTGGATGATGTCTCTGGACAATGGAATGTGATGTGGATGATGTCTCTGGACAATCGAATGTGATGTGGATGATGTCTTAAGACAGGCATCCTTACCTTAGCCTGCGGATCTTGTTCCTGGTGACCACAATGCAACACCTGCAGTAGAACCAGGTGCTTCCGATATATGAGAACTTCAAGGTCATTCAGAGCTTTAATATGGTTCCTTTCGTGGAGAGGTTCCACAAAATCACGTTAATTAAAACAAAAATAGTTACAACAATTTTGAATACAATTTTCAACAATACAACAAGTTTACAACAACGGAAGGGGTGGAAGCGCAGTGGCCAGTGCGTGTGAATGCAAACTCGATGGTTGTGTGTTCGAATTGTCGTAGTTGGCTGTCCACGGTCAATCAGACTAAAATGAGTACCAGCAATTATTGTGGGGAAAATGGGGGGATGAAAGGTCTCGAGGTATGGTGTCCAACTCGAGTGCTGGAGGTCCCGGGTTCAAGCCCCGGTGAGGGCCGTGATTTCTTTACGTGGACTCCTAGTAACAAAATTTCCCCTGGTCTCTAGGTAGTGAGATCGGACGCTCGTGTGTATTGTTACGCACGTAAAAAATCCTTTTGGCAGTTGGAAATCGAAAAAGAGTAGCCTAACGGCGCTGCCCGGGCAAAATTCCGAGTTAAAAATCTACCCAAAGTATTTCAGGGATCCTCGCCGGTGCTACGGAGTTCGTGCACTGAGCTGAGATTCTCCGGAGTATTCAACACCTTAATAACCCACAACATCTAAGCATACCAAGCGACCGAGGGAGCTCTGGTTCGGAAACCAACCATCAAATGCTGTCTATTGAAGATATGACTCCATGCCATGGTTTTGTGTCAGCAAGCATAATTTCGTTCCGTCAGCCACTCTCTCGTCAACTACAATTATTTCCATTCGTCATGATGTGCTCGAGTGCAGCGCTTCTCGATGTTTGTTTGTCGTTTTCTCATAGTTGTAATTGCTGTTCTGTATGCCAGCCTTAGTCATGTGTGATTGAGTTACCGTATGTAGACGGTGCCACCTCCTTTCTGTTAGAATGTTGGGCGGCGCTTATCAAACCCGACACCCCACAATATGTCAATGGCTTTGAGTGGAGGAGCGCAAATGGGAGGACACAAGTCATATAATGGTGCGAGAGATTGCAGCCTAAGGACTAAATGACATGGCAGGCCAGACCTGGCCCTAAGCCTTGGTTGGCAACAGGTCTAGGATCGAAGCTCCGACAAGCGGACAGTTAGAGCATTGCTTTCTGTTAGAATGTTGGGCGGCGCTCATCAAACCCGACACCCCACAATATGTCAATGGCTTTGAGTGGAGGAGCGCAAATGCGAGAGATTGCACCCTAAGGACTAAATGACATGGCAGGCCAGACCTGGCCCTAAGCCTTGGTTGGCAACAGGTCTAGGATCGAAGCTCCGACAAGCGGACAGTTAGAGCATTGATTTGCTAATCCGGCAGCTTCTGCAGCTGGTCTTGTTCCAGACGTATTGGTGTTACCTTTCCTCTGAAGAAAACTAGGCAGGCCGAGAGAAGGATCATACTGCATGGACAACACGGTAAATTACCATTTATGATTACTTGTTGCTTGTGCCTTAAAACAATAGGAATTTCGTCAGATTCTCATCATTGTGTCTAACACACACACACACACACACACAGACACACACACACACTGAATCTCTCTTTCTTTCTCTCTCTCTCTCTCTCTCTCTCTCTCTCTCTCTCTCTCTCTCTCTCTCTCACACACACATACACACACAACAATTGACACAGACTCTCTCTTTCTCTCTCTCTCTCTCACACACACACACACAAACACTGACTCTCTCTCTCTCTCACACACACACACACTGACTCTCTATCTCACACACACACACTGACTCTCTCTCTCTCTCACACACACACACAAACACTGACTCTCTCTCTCTCTCACACACACACAAACACTGACTCTCTATCTCACACACACACACACACACACACACTGACTCTCTATCTCTCTCATACACACACGCACACTGACTCTCTATCTCTCTCATACACACACACACACTGACTCTCACTCTCTCACACACACACCGACACAATCACACTACCTGACAAGGTCCAGTGTGTACTTGGCGTCGGCCAGTGTGTGTATGTGTTGGTATTTCTTGTAGCATGTTGGTTCTAGGATACGGAGATGAGAGCTCTCACTATTGGACATTGCTGTGAAATTCAGGTCAAAATATCAGCAATGTTAGTTAGTTACTTAGTTAGTAATCTAGTTAGTTAGTTAGTTAGTTAGTTAGTTAGTTAGTAGTTAGTAGTTAGTTAGTTAGTTAGCTAGTTAACTAATTAGTTAGTTAGTTAATTAGTTAGTTAGTTAGCTAGTTAACTAATTAGCTAATTAGTTAGTAAGTAAGCTAGTTAGTTAGTTAGACAGTTAGTTAGTTAATAAGGTACTTAACTAGATTGTTAGTTAATTAGTTAGTAAACTAGTTAATTAATTAGTTATCTAGTTAGTTAGTCAGTTAGTTAGTGAGCAAGCTACTTAACTAGTAAGTTAGTTAGCTAGTTAATTAGTTAGTTAGTCAGTTAGTCAGTTAGTTAGTTAGTTAGTTAGTTAGTTAGCTAGTTAGTCAGTCAGCCTGTTAGTTATTTAGTGAGTCAGTCAGTCAGCCTGTTAGTTGGTTTGTTAGTTAACTAGCTAGCTAGTGAGTTAGTTAGCAGTGGCGTGCAGACGGTTGTGCGGGGGGTGCGATGGCCCCGGGCATCCAGCCGGGAGGGGGGCGTCCGGTTAGGGAGAGGGGGCAGCACAGTGCAGTCGGAGGGGAGGGGGAATGAATGAGGTAAAGAACAATTTAGGGTCATCCAATCAAGGGATTGGCCACGGGCATCAAATAACCTCTGCACGCCACTGCTAGTTAGTTAGCTAGTTAGTCAGTTAATCAAACGTTCATCCTCACTATACATGGATCTATTACTCCATAAGTGCCCAGACCCCTCCGTGTATCCCCCTCAGCGTGTAGCGCCAGACGACTCCATTTATGTGTCGGTTAACTGTTCTTCTTTGACTTCCAGCAAGATGCTCTTGTTTAGCTAGAACTCCTGTTGACTTGATGTTCTCGCAGTCTGATCACATTCACAGAATCGCATGAGGGCAATTTAAAAAATCCTACCTACGAGGGGATTTGATCATATTCCTACCAGCCCGGTCACAAGCGTACTCACAAAAGACACTTCACATTTGTGGAGAGGCATATCAATGTAACCGGCCACCTCAGCTTATATAGGATGCCTGGACATTAGGCTTATGTTGGTGCTGTGCCATTCATGGGCTTTAGGTATTTAAATGTCACAGACTGTATGCCTAATGTCCCTAGAGATAAAATGTATAGTCAACAGAAGAGAAATAATTCTGGAATTAAAAAATACAAACAGGAAAAATAAAGTAAATATCTATAGAAGCGTAATATGTATAATGTGAGATGGTTCGGTCATAAAATAAGAATGTCAGGAGAAATTGTGATTTATGAGACAATGCAGAAGTAGAAAAAGGAGGTGGAGGAGGAGGAGGGAATGAGGTAGAGAAGGAGGAGGGAATGAAGAAGAAGAAGAAGAAGAAGAAGAAGAAGAAGAAGAAGAAGAAGAAGAAGAAGAAGAAGAAGAAGAAGAAGAAGAAGAAGAAGAAGAAGAAGAAGAAGAAGAAGAAGAAGGTATCCGATCCACTGCCCAAGTGATCAGTCGGACGTGTGATATCATCAGATACCAGTGGTTCTTTGGAAAGTTCCCACCCCAATACAAGGATCGAAACCGCTACCTTCTGAGCTTGAGGCGGCACGGTAACTTCTCAGCCGCGGCGTCCCCAACTGACCTGTTAGATGGCAGACAGTGGTCAGCGCAAAACGGGCTCCTGTCACTTCCTGTCTGAGCGCGGACAGATACGTATTGACGTGACCGAGTTGACGTCTGCACTCCTCTAATTCTCTGGCCAGTTGCCGCAGATCACGCTGTAAGCGACCAGTCATCCTGTACACGGGTCATGGCAGGAGAGACAGAATAGAACACTCAGCTCTGGTTCAATGGCTTGGTGACAGACAGACAGACAGACAGACAGACAGACAGACAGACAGACAGACAGACAGACAGACAGACAGACAGACAGACAGACAGACAGACAGACAGGCAGGCAGGCAGGCAGACAGGCAGGCAGGCAGGCAGGCAGACAGACAGACAGACAGACAGACAGACAGACAGACAGACAGACAGACAGACAGACAGACTTAAAGTCGCTAAAAGTTGACATATCGACTTCATTACAACAGGTTTTTATCCCATATGGCACAGTTTCTTTCCGCAGCGAACTGTCGAAAGCGTCGCACAAAGAACGAACTCCGACGACCCCCAGGATGAACAGACGAAATTACAGAAAGCTAACAGTACATACCTCCGTGGCAAAGGAGATATAGACGCAGTTCGTAATTCCGCTTACCTGCATTCGAAACACATTTGCGACCTATTTGGCAGCAGACTGTAATGGTATGGGAGCAGGTCGTTCAGAAAGCAATGGCAAACTGCGGAACGTAAATTTGCGAAGAAATCAACAACAGCAGTGCTGGTGTTAACAGCGACGTCCTGTAAATAAGATATTTAAACAAAAAACATAGTATAAACACAACAAAATTAAGTTATATTGACATCAGACAAACAGATAGCCAGATATTCAGCTAGACAGCCAGCCAGCCAGGCATTCAGGCAGTTAGGAAGGTACGTAGATAGGTAGGTAGGTAGGTAGGTAGGTAGGTAAGTAGATAGGTATGTATGTATGTAGGTAGGTAGGTAGGTAGGCAGGCAGGTAGGTAGATAGGTAGGTAGGTAGGCAGGTATGTATGTAGGTAGGTAGTTATGTATGTAGGTTGGTAGGTAGGTAGGTGGGTGTGTAGGTAGGTAGGTAAGTAGGTAGGTAGGTAGATATGTAGGTAGGTAGACAAGCAGGCAGGTAGGTAGACAGGTAGCATAAAGATAGAGAGACACTGGGAGTCAAGGACCCAGGACGTGAAATTATATCACATTCATATCGTCTTTAAACACAAATGACTTCCAGCAACATATTTTGGCAATGGATATTTTTGTTCATTACCGTGTTATATAAATGATTGTTCACCTTTTTGTTCATCATTTGTATGGATATTACCAGTGATTACTATACATTACTTAAATGATTGTTCATATTTTTGCTATGGATATAACCACTCGTTCGACCAGGGGAAGTCAAAAAGTAAGTTACAATTGGCTGTAGAAAAATAACTAAATATGATAACAACTTGAAACCAGTTTATTTTTGTACATACATCGTCCCTTTATTTCTCAACATAATTGCCACCAAGATTGATGCACTTATCTTATCGTTTTATCAGTCCTCCCAAACAGGCTGCATAGAACTGCTTGTTCTGTTTTCTAAATCACATTTTCATTGGCTGGGG
>JACEFZ010015947.1:0-47911 GCA_014155875.1 Cepaea nemoralis
CCCCAACCCCAAATTACCATTGTATCATTTATGTGCGTCTCCCTTTCCCTAAGCTTCGAGCATCGGTCGATCCCCTCATCACCCCAGCTGTCGCTTCTTGCCAGACCTGGTGATCCATTTGCTCCTCTGACGTGTACACTGCCCCCAAAAGGCCGCAACCAATTCGCCTTACATGCATCAATACTCTACCACGTTTTGCAGAGCCAGCCAATCTGTCTGCCTGTTCTTCCCCCCCACAGCATGCCCCGGAGAAATGTCCGACGATGCTTGCCCCCGTGACCATCCGAAGCGAAGCAAGCACTCTTCCCGAAGCTTGCCTATCCTCACCTTCCTCAGCATGCTTTCTGAGTCAGTTACAATAACGATGTGTGTGTGTGTGTGTGTGTGTTGTGTGTGTTTTTGTGTGTGTTGTGGTTTGGTGGTGTGTGTTTTTGGGATCGTATTCTCAATCCACTAAAGCTGCCTGACCGCCTCCACCTCCATTTTTAAGCTAGATGTTGTGGTATCATATGCCAGGCTCTCCTGAAACCAAACGTCGACCATTAGCTTTTGCTAAGAACCCCCAGGCACTTCTCCTCCCTCTCAACACCGACCCATCTGTGTAATTATCACATCACCCGATGAGCATTATCCTGATTAGTTGCTAGTTTTCCCATTTTCCGGGGCCCCCTGCTGCCACTCCCTGAAATCCGGCTCATGTGATTATAACCTCAAAAATCTGTGCTCCGCCGGCACTCTAACCCCTCCTTTCCCCCAATGTTCTCCAAGAGGACACCTTTCTGACGTATCCTCCCCCGAGCCATCCATGATTTGCCCTTAATCGCCTATCTTACGGCGTCCGCGCCGTATGCAACGGGGGATTGTGTCTGCAGCTACTCGAGGTATGCCTTCGCCTGCATCCCCTTTGGGCCTCCCAAACAGTCGGCAGACCAAGGATGTAACGCATACACATACTGGGTATCTCTGTGCATCCCGAATGACCCGCATAGCTTCGTTCTGTATGCGCTCTAACTTCACCAGCTGACTCTTTGAGACAGTGAGCAGTCCTACTCCATAATCATCACTGATGGGATCAAGTGCGGTATGTCTGAAAAGATTCTCTGCTCTGTGTCCATTGCAGCCATATTTTAAGTGCACTGAGTCCTTTTTAAAACCTTGTCACAACCGTCTCCAATGTCATTTTAAGGCAGGGTCCTTCAAATGTGTCCCAATACTTTAGTTTGTCCTCTGTTGACGCTTCTACCATTACGCGAGGCTTGGGACATCATCTCACAATCCTGTTGTCCAGAGAGCACCACAAAACAGCCGCCTTCCATTTTTTGTGTGGGTGGGTCGACCCCAGGACCCCATTGATCAGAAGACATAAAGGCAATGGGGGAACAAGAGGGCAAGATAAATTCTTCAGGATTGAACGCAGACCACTGTCCTAACGGGCACCTGCACTAACCACTTATAATCCACATAATATTGTTGTATCATATTTGTTGTATACATGATATTGTAGTATCATACTTGTTGTATACTTGATATTGTAGTATCATATGTGTTATATACATGATATTGTAGTATCATATTTGTTTAATACTTGATATTGTAGTATCATATTTTTGTATTCTTGATATTGTAGTGTCATATTTGTTGTAAACTACATATTGTAGTATCATACTTGTTATATACATAATACTGTAGTATCATACTTATTTCATATTTGTTATATACATGATATTGTTGTATCACATTTTTTGTATACTTGATATTATAGTATCATACTTAATATATATATATATATGATAGTGTAGTATCATACTTATTTCATACTTGTTATATACATGATATTGTAGTATCATATTTTTTGTATGCTTGATATTATAGTATCATACTTGTTATATATATGATAGTGTAGTATCATACTTGTTATATGCATGATACTTAGTATCATACTGATTTTATTTGCGTATTTCCCTTATTTCACGTAGTTATCTGCTTCTCATGGCTAAATGCGGTTGCTCGCAAAAAATATTTCTACCGCCCTTGTACTTTCTAAAAGTGAAGATAATGTCCTTATAATTTTCCACAAAGTTGTTTTGGATAGCTCTATGTTATTGTTCTTTCTCAACCAAACCCTAAGTTTTCTTACAGTCACTGTTTCTTTGGCATCCAGCATTTTTATAATGCATATAAAATCCAAAATTTTTATAATTTTAGGAGTCTTCGTGGGAAGTGGTCAAGCCTTTTGACTCCTGCTCCAAAGGTTGTGGGTTCCATTCCGGGCCGCATGCTTCGGTTCAAAAGTTAAATTTTGCGGAGACTTCTGTGGGTCGTCGCTAGAGCTGCGGAGTTCGTGCTTTGTGCGATGCTTTCCGCGCTGCGGAAAGAGACCGAGCCATATGTGATAGAACCCGGTGCAATGAAGTCGACCCTGTCGACTTTTAAGACTTATGACATCTTTGTCAAAGCTGTCTACAATAACCTTTCTACCTATCGGTTGGTTATTGCGTGGTGGTTTAATTCCAGATTCTTGCACCCATCGACGAAATGACCGTTTACTCAAACCCAATGCATGCACTGTTCTTTTTTCGGAATTTGTAATATTATAAAACAGTTTCCTGCGATCAGCTTCTGTACAAAAATGTGTGTACAACTTCATAGCGATGCTTTGAAGTGTATACACAATTTCGCATTCAATCCCATTGAAAAATATTCACACATTTCAATGTGCAAACAGAAACTAACGTCATGTCATATAAGAACTAACAAAGCGTTAAGTATGAACTAACGTCACGGCAAAAAGGAACTAACGTTACCGCAAATAAGAACTAACGTCACGGCAAACAGGAATGAACGTCATAGTGAGCAGTAACTAACGTCATGGCAAACAAGAAATAACGTCATGGCAAACAAGAACTAACGGCACGGCAAACAAGAACTAACGTCATGGCAAACAAGACCTAACGTCACAGCAAACAAGTACTAACGTCATGGCAAGCACGAACTAACGTCACGGCAAACAAGTACTAACGGCACGGCAAACAAGTACTAACGGCACGGCAAACAAGAACTAATGTCATGGCAAAAAGGAAATAACGTCATGGCAAACAGGAACTAACGTCATGGCAAACAAGAATTAATGCCATGGCAAATAAGAAATAACGTTATGGCAAACAAGAACTAATGTCATGGCAAACAAGAACTAATGTTATGGCAAATAAGAACTAACGTTATGGCAAACAAGAACTAATGTCATGGCAAACAAGAACTAATGCCATGGCAAACAAGAACTAACGTTATGGCAAACAAGAACTAATGTCATCGCAAACATGAACTAACGTCACGGCAAACAGGAACTAACGTCACTGTAAACAGAAACTAATGCCATGGCAAACATGAACTAACGTCATGGCAAACAGAAACTAACGTCACGGTAAACAGAAACTAACGTCACGGTAAACAGAAATTAACGTCACTGTAAACAGAAATTAACGTCACGGTAAACAGAAACTAACGTCACGGTAAACAGAAACTAACGTCACGGTAAACAGAAACTAACGTCACGGTAAACAGAAACTAACGTCACGGTAAACAGAAACTAATGTCACGGTAAACAGAAACTAACGTCACGGTAAACAGAAACTAACGTCACGGCAAACAGAAACTAACGTCACGGTAAACAGAAACTAACGTCACGGTAAACAGAAACTAACGTCACGGTAAACAGAAACTAACGTCACGGTAAACAGAAACTAACGTCACGGCAAACAGAAACTAACGTCAGGACAAACAGAAACTTACGTCACGGCAAACATGAACTAACGTCACGGCAAACAGAAACTAACGTCACGGCAAACAGAAACTAACGTCACGGTAAACAGCAACTAACGTCACGGTAAACAGAAACTAACGTCACGGTAAACAGAAACTAACGTCACGACAAATAGAAACTAACGTAACGGTAAACAGAAACTAACGTCACGGTAAACAGCAACTAACGTCACGTAAACAGAAACTAACGTCACGGTAAACAGAAACTAACGTCACGACAAACAGAAACTAACGTAACGGTAAACAGAAACTAACGTCACGGTAAACAGCAACTAACGTCACGGCAAACAGAAACTAACGTCACGGTAAACAGAAACTAACGTCACGGCAAACAGAAACTAACGTCACGGCAAATAGAAACTAACGTCACGGTAAACAGAAACTAACGTCACGGTAAACAGCAACTAACGTCACGGCAAACAGAAACTAACGTCACGGTAAACAGAAACTAACGTCACGGCAAACAGAAACTAACGTCACGGCAAACAGAAACTAACGTCACAGTAAACAGAAACTAACGTCATGGCAAACAGAAACTAACGTCACGGTAAACAGAAACTAACGTCATGGTAAACAGAAACTAACGTCATGGCAAATAGGAACTAACGTCACGGCAAATAAGAACTAACGTCATGGCAAATAGGAACTAACGTCATAGCAAATAGGAACTAACGTCACGGCACACAAGAACGAAAGCTAAGGCAAAAAGGAACTGCCCATACGTTCACATTAAACCTCACAAAGATTTAGAAAGAGTATTAATGGAATAGCCTGTCTCTGTGGCCAAGGACTTGCGAGCGTGATTCGTGAGCCGCTTGCCTGCCTTCGAAACACAGCTGCGACCGATTTAGCAGCAGACAGCGTCGCGCTGGGTATTAACGTGTTGGTATGGGAGCCGGTCGTTCAGAAAGCAATGGCAAACTACTGAACTTGCCAAGACATCAACAAAAGCAGTAAAAAGCGAGTGATGACAGCGATATCCTGTAAATAGAATATTTTCTTCTTTTTTTCCCCCCGCATATCCTTTACATGACATCGCTGTCAACATCAGCATTTTACCGCTGTTGTTGATCCCTTGGCAAGGCTACGCTCAGTAGTTTGCCATTGATTTCTGAGCGGCCGGCTCACTTATCTCGTAAGTCACCAACGCGGCGAGAACCGCTACCAATTCTCGCGCGCTGCGTTACCCTACGTGGATAAACGGGATTACGGAGAAAGTCGTTTAACCCCTAGGCCAGAGAGAAATAGGATATGCAACAAATAAACAAAGTAATGGAATGCATGGTTTCTAGGAGAACGGGCAGAGATCGGCCAGAACGATGTCGAACAAAGGACGTTAACGACACCTTAAGCATGACAATACACGAGGAAAGGGAGCTATCAAAGATCAAGAGTCTTTTCGACGGCCGATGATGAGAACGAAGTTAACACAGTACCTGTAATATAATGATAATAGATCTGGCTCCCGTTAAAATGATATACTTGTGACTTTGTTGTTGTTATTCCCTCCTAGTGCAGCTGCTGGTAAACTCGCGTACTGAACTAATTGAATTCCCACTTTCTAATTGTTTTTCTCTTGGGGTTTTATTTGTAACAGATAAAGATGTGTTTGAGTCGAAACGCTTGTCCTTTCTGTACTTATTGTTATTGCAAAATCCATAAATTCCGTTAATTCCATTTATTGTGATCCTTATGGGAAGTCGTATGATATTTGTAAATTATCATCATCATCATCATCATCAACAACATCATCATCATTTTCCACTTCTGCTGTCAAGCGTCGTGGGGAGGAATAATTTGCGTTCCAGCGCCCGGTGGGCGGCACTGGATAGTGTCATTCCGTGTGACTGTACAATGTCTTTGATATCGTCAATCCTTTTTCTTCTTGGACGTCCTCTTGGTCTCGTCGCAGATGATCTTTGCTGTAAGGCCAGTGATGGTAGTTGATGGTGTTGCATTCTAACGACATGGCCAAACCACTTGATTTCCTGTCTTTCAATAAATGTGGCACAAGGTGTTGATCCAATTGACTGTCTGATAACAGCATTTCTTACTCGGTCTCGGATTGTTAAGTTGGCAGCTCTCCTCAGACATCTCATCCCACAGGTGTTGATTTTGCGAAAGTGCGATTTGATAAAGTCCAGGTTTGAGATTGGTAGCATAGGGTTGGTGTGAATATGCTGTTTATTATCTGTCATTTTGCGGACATGGGTATATTTGGATGTTTCAGTAAGGGTGATAGTTGATATGTAAGTTCACTAGCTTTTTGACATTTGATTTCGATTTCTCTGTCCAATTGCCATCTTCTGTGATCATACTTCCAAGATCGTTGAATTCTTTAACTTGTTTCAGAGTTGTGCTATTTATCTGTATACTTAGTGGGCCCAGCGACTTGCTAACTTGCATTACTTCGGTTTTGGCTGTGTTTATACTCATATTGTATCTGCTGCAGGTTGAACTCAGATTATTAATATGATTTTCTAGTCTGCCCTCATAGCCTTTCCGAAAACCGAATTGCACTTTGCTTAACTGTTGTTCAACTATGGGTCTAGCTCTTTGTTTCAATAGTTTTGCATACATTTTCCCTATATGGCTCAGGAGTGATATACCTCTGTATGTTTCGCACTCTCTCATATTGCCTTTCTTTTTCCTCATTGGTATTATTATTGCCTGTTGCCAATCATCTGGTACGTTTCTGTCTTCCCATGCTATATCTTGCGTCTTGTTAGCCATTTAACTCCTGTTTTCTCACAGGCCTGAATAGCTTCTGTGGTTATTCCATCTGGACCCGGCGATTTGTTTTTATGACTTTTCTGTATAACTGCTTTGACTTCTGCAGGTATGAAATTTGGTTCTTGTTGTCCATGACGTTAGGCACAAAAGTGAGATTTTCTATGTTATGTGTGGGGTTAAGTAGTTCTTGAAAGTATTCTGCCCACCTTGCTAGTCTTTGTTGTGGATTAAATATTGGTATACCTCTTTTGCTGTTTATGATGGTGGTTGGGTTGTAGCGTGCATCTCTGTTTCTTATTGTATTGACACGATTATGAAATTATCTTGGGCAGTCTTTGCTAAGGGTCGCCATCTGTTCACCATATATTCTCCAGGATTCATCTTTAGATGCTCTAATTGTTCGTTTGGCATTACGTCGTGCTATTCTATAAGTAATATAGTCCTGTTCGGATTTAGTTATGATCCACTTTTTGAATGCTGCCTTCTTTTTGAATATGCTATCTTTAACTTCGTTGTTGCACCAGGCTGTTCTTAATCTTTTGTCCTGCCCTACTTTCTTTGTTCCACATTTATTTTCCAGTGTGTCGAGCAAGGCAGCCTTGAAACATGTCCATTCCTTATCTACGCTTGAGTGGTCATCAGGGATGTTCTTATGTAGGTTTTGGATTTCTTGATTGAATTCGTCTTTAACTGTATTTTTCTGCAGCCTCCTATAATTGATGACATGTGTTGTTACCTTTTTGTTTCTTATTTTCCTGTGTGGTGAAATCTTTTTTATTATGACTGGTTTGTGATCAGTATCAACATCTGTATTTGGGAGTGCTCTTGAATCTAATAGTAGCCTTCTGTCTGATTTCCTAATTAGAATCAAGTCAATTTGAGATGCTTGGTCTATGTCATTCCATTTATACCAGGTTTTGGAGTGGCTACGACGATGTTGAAAAAAACTATTTGCTATTATTAGTCCATGTTCCGAACATATTTGAGTAAACGTTGACCATTGCTGTTACAATCAGTCTCTTTGTCGCTGAATGGCTCCATGCAATCCTCCCATGGTGTTCTTCGTGTGCCTATTCTATAAGTAATATAGTCTTGTTCAGATTTGGTTGTGATCCATTTTTTTTAATGCTACCTTCTTTTTGAATATGTTATCTTTAATTTCGTTGTTCCACCAAGCTGTTCTTAATCTTTTGTCCTGCCATACTTTCTTTGATCCACATTTATTTTCTGTAAATTTGTAATAATGTTCGTAAATTATGACAATCGTTATTAAGGCATCACAGTAGGCCACACAAGTTAGGTCAGTTCTTGACTTAACGCGCATTTCATTTCTTTGTTGTTTGATGCGTGTTCTTTGGCCTGTTTTCTGCAGTCTGTGTGGTACTAAGGTTGTGGGCTGCAACTGTAGGTCATCAGTTTGCCAGTTTGTCTGATCACTCTCTGGTCTCACCAATCTTGAATTTTGTATACATGTGGTTGCGTAATCTATTGTGTCCTGTTCTGAGGCGCAGAATAATGACTTGTTCTGGTCTGTCCATAACGTGGCAGTCATCTTGAGCAGGTTTTGGTGGCTTTCTGACTGATTTGATCATTCTTTTCTTTTGGTGGTATGTAACGGGCACATCAGGCTGTTCCTCTTTGGCTCCTTCCTTAGCCAATTGATCAGCTCTGTCGTTTCCGGGTACTCCACAGTGGGATGGTATCCACTGTATTGTGACTTTATGCTGACTGCTAAGTTCAGAAAGTAGTGTCCTCAGAACTGGCAATTTCCCAGGTATGAGAGCCTCGAGTACTGATTTTGCATCTGTCAATAGCACCACAGGTTGCGTACTATTAATGGTATTTAGTAATTTCTCTGTAGCTATCTTGATTGCCTCAATTTCAGCATCATAGTTATGGCAGTACTTTCCTGTCGGTACTCTGGCTGTGTCTCTAGTATTATTTGGGTATTCTATGTACACTCCCGCTCCTCCATTTCGAACAGCATTTTGTGCTGACCCATCTGTGTAGACTCGGATCCAGAGGTCCTGTGGGTATTCTTCATCAAGTAAGCTGAGAGTGGCTGTTCTGCGCTTCACACTGTTCTGTTCTTCCTTGTCAAATATTCCTCTCACTTTTGTCTGGATTTTTAATGATAGTCTATGTTCATCTTTCCATGGAGTTCGCTCTGGAATAGTTGTTAGGGGGATACCAACTGTGGGCAGATCGGTGGTTTCTCTGCAGAGTCGTTTGGCCTGGTGGATAAAGCTGCTTCTTTTCAACCGCCCGTAGCTAGGTTTTCAAATCTGTTCTTCATAGGGTGGCCTGGCAAGCTGAGGAACTTTTCTGCTTGTATTAGCATTTTCATATCTCTGCGCTCTCTCGGTGCTTGTGTCCTCCCCATCTTCTCCATCTCCACTATAGGGGTTGATCTCATCCCTCCTGTGATGACTCTAATAGCTTGATTTTACACCTTGTCCAGCTCTTGTAGTGTGGTTTTCGATGCCGAACCCCACGCAGTTGACCCGTATTCCAGGTGTGGTCGTATGCTCTGTTGATAAACTTTGCTATGTATTTTCCCACTGGCTCCCCATGTGGTTCCACTTAGCTTTCTCAGGATGGCTATTTTCCTTCTGGCTTTTGCTACTGCTTTGTTGGTGTGCTTTCTCCGTGTCAGCCTGCCATCAAATGTTACTCCAAGGTATGTTGGTTCTTTATCTTTTCTTAGGAGTGTTCCATTTATCTGGATGATCCCTGCCTTTTGTTTTGGAAAGAGGGTAAATAGGGTGGTGCTGCACTTGTCAGTGTTTATGCTGACACACCATATATTTGCCCATGCAACAAATGTATCTACAGCTCTTTGTAGCAGTCTGGTGGCCACTGATGCATGTTCATTTGTGCTCCATAGAACCAGGTCATCGGCGTATAGTGCCGCTTTAATTCAATGCGGTAGATTAGCAACGAGATAATTGATGAGATTAGAAAAAGTGTGGGGGACAAGACTCCGCCCTGGGGAACACCGTGACGCAGTAGTACTTTCTTGCTCTTGAGTCCGTCTATCTGTACTCGGGCTCTTCTGTTGTGCAAGTATGCTTTCACCCATTTGTACATTCTTCCATTGACTTTGCATTTTCTCAGTTTCTTCATCAGACCTTCTTTCCAGACTTTGTCAAAGGCTTTCTTCAGATCTATCCATGCCGCAAGCACCAGCTTCTTCTCTTGGAATGCATCCTCAATTTCTTGAGAGAGGTAGGTTGTCTGATCTTCCGTAGAGTAGCACTGCCTAAAGCCAGCCTGCTGTGGCACAAGGATGTTTTTACTTTCGATGTACCACTGCAGTCTGTGATTGATGGTGCGCTCCAGTGTTTTGCAGAGACAGCTGGTGAGGCTAATTGGTCTGTAGCTAGAGGCAATGGAACTATCTTTCCCTGATTTTAGGAGGGATTTCATGATTGCTTCACTCCATGCTTGTGGAACACTGCCTAAGGTCCAACTATTATTGAAGATCTGCAACAGCTTTGCTTTGGCCTCTATTTCTAGGTTCCTGATCATTTCATTGGAGATACCATCAGCTCCTGGTGACTTTCTCATTTTCAGTTTTGATATGGCTAGCTCCAGTTCCCTGATTGTGATGGGTGCCTCCAGAACCTCATGTACTATTTCCTTCTGTCCTGTATATTGCCGTTTCTCTCGAATCTCTTGTTGTTTCTCTTGACTAATTTTGATATTGTTATCCTGTGCGAGCCGGTCTCTCTGGCCGAGGGTTACAACACTTTCTCCGTAATCCCGTTTATCACGCAGAGTCTCGTAGCGGGGCGAGAGCTGGGAGCGGTTCGATCCCCGCTGGTGACTTGCGGGATAACTAAGCCGGCCGCTCAGAAAGCAATGGCAAAATACTGAGCGTAATCTTGCCAAGAAATCAACATACAGCTGAAAGATGCTGATGTTGACAGCGATGTCCTGTAAAGGATATGCAAAACATTTTTTATCCTGTGCGAATGAGTCCACAAAATGGTCAGCTGCTTGCTTTCTTGTTAAGATGTTTCCATCTTTATGTAGTGCAATTTTTGAGTTTCTCCCTGTGCCCTCATCGTTAAGTTGTTTTATTAGCTTCCACAATTATCTTGTGTCTCTTTCAAAGTTCAGAGACTCCGTTTTCTCCTGCCAGCTTTTCCGCCTAGCCTGCAGCTTGGCCCTTTGAAATTTGGCTTTTGCGTGCTGGAATTTATTGTGGTGCTCTTGGCTGGTTGTGGCCTCTGCTTGCTTTCTACACACTTCCACATTATTATGCAACTGTTCCAGTTCACTACTCCAGTAGGGTTTATATATATATATATATATATATATATATATATATATATATATATATATATATATATATATATATATATATATATATATATATATATATATATATGTGTGTGTGTGTGTGTGTGTGTATTATATAGAGCACCATAACATTTAGCAGTAGTCGACATATTCTATTTTGCGTAATTGCGTGGCATCCTGATTTCTGTGGTGCTCCTTTCATTTGCTAGAGCAGTCTGTGGTCTCACTCGAGTATAGATGTGTACGCGCGCACACACGTGTCTGGGCATGCATGTACGTGCATACGCATCTAGAGCATACTGGTTATTTTTCGGCGCCAGAAACTCGCCGTCGGTCCTTCTCCTGTTAGTAAAAACAGTTCCGCCACGTGAACTTCTTCTTCTTCTTCTTCTTCTTTGCTCCTACTCTTCCTCCTCCTCCTCCTACTACTACTACTACTACTAATACTACTACTACTACTACTACTACTACTACTACTACTACTACTACTACTACTTCTTCTTCTTCTTCTTCTTTGCTCCTACTCTTCCTCCTCCTCCTCCTACTACTACTACTACTACTACTACTACTACTACTACTACTACTACTACTACTACTACTACTACTACTACTACTACTTCTTCTTCTTCTTCTTCTTCTTCTTCTTTCTCAACTTCTTTCATGTTTGATTATTGGGGGGCCACATGTTTGTTACAAATCTTTAGACACCTGGTCGTGACAGACACATCACAATCTCTTAATTTTGTACCATTTCTACATTTATTGTCGCCAGTTAACATAAGTTGTTTAGTTTAATTCTTCTCATAACATTTCCATCACATCTTTACCTTGTTCGTCTCATTTCTCTAATCAATTCACGGTTTCTATTTCTCTAATCAATTCACGGTTTCTATTCTCTAATCAATTCACGGTTTCTATTTCTCTAATCAATTCACGGTTTCTATTTCTCTAATCAATTCACGGTTTCTATTTCTCTAATCAATTCACGGTTTCTATTTCTCAAATCAATTCACGGTTTCTATTTCTCTAATCAATTCACGGTTTCTATTTCTCTAATCAATTCACGGTTTCTATTTCTCTAATCAATTCACGGTTTTTATTTCTCTAATCAATTCACGGTTTCTATTTCTCTAATCAATTCACGGTTTCTATTTCTCTAATCAATTCACGGTTTCTATTTCTCTAATCAATTCACGGTTTCTATTTCTCTAATCAATTCACGGTTTCTATTTCTCAAATCAATTCACGGTTTCTATTTCTCTAATCAATTTACGGTTTCTATTTCTCAAATCAATTCACGGTTTCTATTTCTCAAATCAATTCACGGTTTCTATTTCTCAAATCAATTCACGGTTTCTATTTCTCAAATCAATTCACGGTTTCTATTTCTCAAATCAATTCACGGTTTCTATTTCTCAAATCAATTCACGGTTTCTATTTCTCAAATCAATTCACGGTTTCTATTTCTCTAATCAATTCACGGTTTCTATTTCTCTAATCAATTCACGGTTTCTATTTCTCTAATCAATTCACGGTTTCTATTTCTCAAATCAATTCACGGTTTCTATTTCTCTAATCAATTCACGGTTTCTATTTCTCTAATCAATTCACGGTTTCTATTTCTCTAATCAATTCACGGTTTCTATTTCTCTAATCAATTCACGGTTTCTATTTCTCTAATCAATTCACGGTTTCTATTTCTCTAATCAATTCACGGTTTCTATTTCTCTAATCAATTCACGGTTTCTATTTCTCTAATCAATTCACGGTTTCTATTTCTCTAATCAATTCACGGTTTCTATTTCTCTAATCAATTCACGGTTTCTATTTCTCAAATCAATTCACGGTTTCTATTTCTCAAATCAATTCACGGTTTCTATTTCTCAAATCAATTCACGGTTTCTATTTCTCTAATCAATTCACGGTTTCTATTTCTCTAATCAATTCACGGTTTCTATTTCTCTAATCAATTCACGGTTTCTATTTCTCTAATCAATTCACGGTTTCTATTTCTCTAATCAATTCACGGTTTCTATTTCTCTAATCAATTCACGGTTTCTATTTCTCTAATCAATTCACGGTTTCTATTTCTCTAATCATTCACGGTTTCTATTTCTCTAATCAATTCATGGTTTCTATTTCTCTAATCATTCACGGTTTCTATTTCTCAAATCAATTCACGGTTTCTATTTCTCTAATCAATTCACGGTTTCTATTTCTCTAATCAATTCACGGTTTCTATTTCTCTAATCAATTCACGGTTTCTATTTCTCTAATCAATTCACGGTTTCTATTTCTCTAATCAATTCACGGTTTCTATTTCTCTAATCAATTCACGGTTTCTATTTCTCTAATCAATTCACGGTTTCTATTTCTCTAATCAATTCACGGTTTCTATTTCTCTAATCAATTCACGGTTTCTATTTCTCTAATCAATTCACGGTTTCTATTTCTCTAATCAATTCACGGTTTCTATTTCTCGTTCGCTGGCTTTGAACTCCAGCGTAATGCACATGCGTGCTGCTACCACTAGCAGTAGCTACTACTTGTGAATGCACTCAACTGATGTTTACGTGTGGATTAGCTTTCCCTATTACCCGTGTCCCTCGCCATCAGAAAACCCACTCCGACTTCTGGGGTACGTGTAAATTACGTCCCCAAGTCTAGGATCTCGGTCCTTTGTGCTCTGGATAAACTCTACTGATGATATTCCTCCAGTACGATTCCTCTTAGTCTGCCTCTGCCTCAGTTCTCCAACGCCTATCTTCTCATCACATGACCAAAGAAAGCCGTTTGTCTCTTTCTTATTGTTGTATATAATGTTCCAGTTTCATTAGCCTCTTTTAGGCAGTAATTGTTAGTTATTCTGGCAGTACAATGAATTCGCAACATTCGTCTCAGGAACCACATCTCTGATGACTCCATGTTTTTCCTAATTTGTTCATTTTCATTCCAACACTCTCTTTCTTACATTCAATGATAATGACTTATTGCATAAGTTCCTTTTTTTTCTGAAATGCAGCTTTTGCTTGCCCTATTCTGTTCTTAATTTATGTTGTGCATCTTCCATTTGATGTTTTACATGCCCCTGGGTATTTACATTTATCTACTTAATTAAGCATTTTCCCTTCTATTGCCAAGAGCCGGGACTCACTCATCATGCCCGACCTCTTGGGTTTGTGTCCAGGGTTCATAATATTTAGCAGAAATCTCTCAGTAGGCTCGTAGAATCACTGTACAAGTCTTTCGTGCACACAACACACGTTCAAAGCGTCCTTAGAGTACAAAGTAACTTTATTACAGCACAGTTCTCACAGTGGTTGCCATCGAACACCGCTAGCTATTGCCTTTCAGCGTTCTGTGTCCGACCATCCCACTCACTGTCCGTCCATAAAGATTAACTAGCACCACTAATCGTTATTTGTTCGTGCGGTTGCTGCACACGGTCGACTATCACTACACTTTACGGCTACACAAGAATATCAGTGCTATCTACTTACGCACTTCACACTGGTGACGAACGTGTCACGGCATGTCTCTAGCTCCGCCATTCTTGTCGGCTTGTTCACAACACGGGGTCAGTTCTCTCACCACAGCTGGTCGACATCAACTGGGCCATAGTTGGTCATTCACTTCAGTGCCCAGTTTCTTCATTCACCGCTCTCCTTCACAAGGACACTCTTTCCCAATTGACTGTATCTCGAATCACTGTGCCCATCGCGAAACAATTTCAGACTCAGATCTTTCTCACAATCTCAACCTTCGTCTCGCACGTCCCAGCCCGGTCTGAAAACCAAGCACACTGTTTTCCGGCTTTCGCCTGGGCGCCGTCACGTGGCGCATTAGCTCCGCCCACTAATGTTAGCGTTTCTGAACTGTGTGTCAACACATCTCTCCAGTTTCCACAACTGACACCCCTGCCGTGTTTTGCGCAATCCATCTCATGGCAATATGCCCCCCCCCCTCTTTTTTTAAAATGTTGTAAACATTTTTACTACCTTTACTCCGTCTTATACTTCTTGACATGAGTTGGATAAGTACACACTAGTCTTTGTTTTAGTGGACTCATGGTCGCACACTTTGGTCTCTCTCAATATTCGTACATATATGTACGTCTGTTGTCAATACATATGAGCCTATCTCTTCCATGATTGATTTAGACTCGTGACAAGTTTTCATCAATAAACAACATCACAGAAACAACAACAAAAAATTAATATATTATGCTGGACACGGCAACCCAGTCTACACCTAGACTTCCGTGTAGTCACAGCCTCCTTTTCAAGTTCAGAGGTTATGTGATCTAGTCTGACGTAGGATCCAATGTTTCATCAAACATCCCTAGCAGCTCCTCAATCATGTACTATACATGAGCATCCTACTCAATCCAAGCCCCAGGCTCTGAGTAAGGTATATGTGTGTGATTATGGACTATGGCTTTCACTGTCCCTTCTTGTATCAATGGATTGCTCTTGCTTTGACTTTGACGTTAATGAGTTGTCTTTGACCTTGGTGCTGTTTTGATGCTTTTAGTGTCTCTCTTCAGTACTCTTAATAGGTTTTTCTATTTTGGGGTATGTTTACCTGATCTCTCTTTGTCTGGTAGCTATCATTGCCCATGGATGTTATGGCGATGCTGGTTTTCTGTTTATTCTATACCCTCTTCTCTTTACGATTTATACCTTTGCCAATGAGACTTATTTACCTCACTGAATCATCATATCCATACAATGCATAAGTGTTCTATAAAACCAATACATCATAATACTATATTCATGTCATGTATACACATTGTATCCTACTCAATGAATGAAATTATATTCCATCCTATGCATACATATTCTACAATTTATCGTCCCTGTACATTGAATAATTGGATAATTCAACAGACCTACAACAATTATTAGACGTTGTAGTAACAGAGAGTGCAAGGAAAGGACTCAACTTGAATATCAAGAAAACAGTAACAATGGTAATATCAAAGAAAGTGGTGACACCAAAATGTGACATAGAAATAGAAGGGAAAATCCTTAACCAAGTTGATAATTTTAGATACCTAGGGGCATTTATAACATCAGATGGAAGATGTACAACAGAGATTAGGAGCAGAATAGGGCAGGCAAAAGCTGCATTTCAGAAAATGAAGAGTATCTTATGCAATAAGTCACTGTCACTGAGTGTAAGAAAGAGAGTGCTGAAATGCTATGTAGAACCAGTTTTGCTGTATGGCAGTGAATCTTGGAATGTAAATGAACAAATTAAGAAGAAATTAGAAGCAACAGAGATGTGGTTCCTGAGACGAATGTTGTGAATTCCTTGGACTGCCAGAGTAACTAACGACGACTGCCTGAAACAGGCTAATGAAACTAGAACATTATATACAACAATAAGACAGAGACAAACAGCTTTCCTCGGTCATGTGATGAGAAGAGAGGCATTGGAGAACATCGTAACAACTGGAAAGATCGAGGGGAAGAGAGGCAGAGGTAGACCAAGAGAAGTGATGCTGGATGGATTGAGACGGTGGCATGGAGGAATATCAGCAGCAGAGTTGATCCAGAAAACCAAAGACCGAGATCTATGGAGAGCCATGAACGCCTACGCCAGCCGGCACGGCACTTGATGATGATGATGATCTAGTTCGCCCTGCATATAGTTGGCAACCGCCTGTCTATCTCGACCCTGTCGATACACGAGGATATCGTCAACGAATGATAGAGTCCTACCCCTCCCATCCAACTGTTGTTCAGTGATCGGCACCGTAAACATGTTGAATAGTACTGGTGACAGTGGTGAACCCTGCGGCAATCCTGGACATATCGTTATCGGCTCAGAAGACCAACTCCCGCATCTTAGCACCACCTTCCTTTGGAGTAGAACTGCAGCTATCCATCAGTCTGAGGAGGGTTTGCATCAAGTGCTCGAAAGATACTCTGTTATATGCGTCCTCTAAATATATACGAACAACATGTGCAGTGCAACTCTGAAAGTCAAAAGAGCATTTCTCAACGGCATACCAATCACATGCATAAGAAACACTGGAGCATCGTTAGTGGGAGTAAACCAGAGGTTTGTTAGAAGGGAAGATTACACAGGTAATACAGTAAATTGTCGAACATTCGATGGAACAATCGAAAAGTATGACACAGCATGGATCGAAATCGACAGCCCGTACTATACTGGCAGAATACAAGCAGCAATGCTACCAAACCCGTACACTGGACTAATGCTAGGTAACATACCTGAAATAAAAGAGTGTACCCAAGAAGAAATCCAAGCATAGGAATTAAAAGACAATGTAGCAAATAGCCAAAAAAAGAACAATGCATAAGAAAGATAAAGAACAAGATAAAGTAGTCATACTGCAGAATAACCAAAGTGACACTCAACAGGTAGCAAACAAGCAGAACTATAACTTAGCAAAACAGCAAAGAGACGATGAAACGGTACAAACATATTTTCAGCAAATAAACCAACCATCTAAAACAGCAAAAGGGGATAGATGGAAATTTAAAGTAGAAGATAATATCCTCATGAGAATATACAAGAGATATCCAATGCGTATTTCACAAATAGTGCTACCAGTGCAACACCGCAGCGAGGCACTCCACTTCGGGCACCACATGTCAGTTACAGACCATATGGGAATAGCCAAGACTAGACATACATTATTATCTCTACACTATTGGCCAGGTGTTGAGAAAGACATCATAAACTATGTCAGATCATGTAAACGGTGCCAACATAGACATGTACCAATCCCATCCACTCAAATAGAGAAAAACAACAAACAAGTAGTACAAAACACTTGTGATAAACACTGTCAAGATAACGGGAAGTCAGAAACTCACCTCATAGAACAAGGTACTGATAAAGAGATAGATAAAACACTGACACATGAACAGCCAACAATCTCACCAACACCGTCTACTCAAGAAATTATTACATGTAAATCACTATCATTAAGACCAAATTTAACAGAGAGAGATAAAACCAAGCTAGCCTGTCTCATTAAACACTACAAATCAACCATTCCATCATTTACTGAAAGTACATCAAAAATTAAACAATTGTTAACACCATATTTGGATGATCAAACTAAAATTAAGATTTCTAGAGGTGCAGACTTTAATCTCAGTCAACCCACATGTTATGCTGAAAATCAATGGGAAAGATTGGTTGATACATCTGCGGATAAGAAATACTATCACAAAAAGTATAGATAACAACTCATTTTCAAAGTGAAACACTGTGTTCTTGTGATATGTAGATAGAAGATATATATATATATTTTAGAATAGAGATAGTTTAGTGTAGATATAATTTTTTTAAAACAGAATGAATGCTTAGTTATGATAGTATTGGTTGAATGAACATACTGTGAAAATAAAAAAAACATCAAATGTCAGAATAATAACATTAACTACAGCTCTCATATAGAGGAGCTAAAGTGATATGATATATTGTCCAAGTAATGCCATCATGATAGTATGTTGTGATCAGATGTCAAATGGAATTGAAATGATACTTCTACTTATGTTGATATTTATGAAATGTCATGCAAATATGTAAACCATTGATGTAAATACAAAAGAAAATGCTGTATTCAGAGAAAAGGGTGACAGGCTAAAGAGGGGCAAATCATGGATGGGTCGGGCGGAAGATGTCGTCGGACAGGTCTGCAGTCTTACCAGTATCAACCCCGGCAAGGAATGGGTGCCGGTGCCTCCAGCTTTTAAGTGTACCTTCTCCTGCATTATCACACTCGACAGACGGTGCAGAGAGCAGAACCCTGCCGCTGTCAATGCAGAGGTTAACGCGCTCATCTATGATCACTCAGATAGCCCCGAAGTGCTCATCTATACAGATGGATCTGTTGTAAAGCAGCAGAGAAGTGCGTGGGCATTTACAGCCCGTTCAGCGGGCCGAACCGTTCAAGAATCCAGTGGTGCCCACTCTATGACCACGAGCAGCATGACGATGGAGGTGATGGCAGTTACACAGGCTTTCATATGGCTGGAATCACAGCATTATACCAACGTGTGTGTACTAAGTGATTCAATGAGCATGATTCAGAAGGTCAAAGCTGGATCTGTACGTAGACAGGGGACTGAGTCGCTGCGGAAGTCTGTTGTCCGCAAAGTCACCTTCATCTTCGTCCCGGGACATGCGGGAGTCGAGGGAAATGAACGAGCTGATAAATTGGCTGGCTCTGCACCCCCTGTAGATGGCCAGCCCATGGATCGTGCCGATGTTATTAACGCCCTTAAAGATATGGCGAGAACAGAGGATTTTGACGCCAGTGATTCCACAACGCTTTCCAGGATGAAAGACCTGGGAGTAAGAATCGGCACAGCCAGACGCGAGAGGTACATCGGGAAAACAAAGCGCCTCGTCAACCAACACAGAACTGGCACTATTAGCCACCGGACGCTGATGCATATGCTGGGGGGAGGATCTGAGCACCTATGGACATGCCCGGAGTGCAACGATGATACCCCAACTGATAACTAAACTAAACAATGTTCGTATTTGTCTGTTGTGTAGGCATTCTATTACTCTTTACAGGTTTATCAATCTGTTGTCTATTATTTTTGTTTGTAGCTATAGACAATTTGCTTGTGTTTTGGTCATGTTCTTTATTTCTACTAGGTTTGACATCTGTTCTTTTTGTCTCTTTCATCATTTGTTCCAGTCTACAATTCTTGACTTCATGTCCAAAACTATGACAAAGATAACATTTTATTGGGGTTTTTTTTGTTGTTTCTTTGTGCTACTGGTAACGTTATTCTTTCTTTTATAAGTTCCCTAGTTGCTGTACGTTGTGCCTCTATATCTTGTCTAGCCGTCTCTCTGTCTTCTCTTTGCTGAACATGAAAGGTAGAGAGTTCTTGCTTTGCACATGCCATTAGTTCTGGGCCTTCATAGCCACATTTTTCACCAAGTGCTACGAACTCTGCTAACGTAGACATGTTGTGGTTGAGTAGTTGTCTACTAGATATGTGTCAATAACCTGTAGCTGGTAATAATGCACAATAATTGCAGACAATATCAATGTCAGTGTCTTCAGATAATAGTATCTGTGATGACCTTAGTACAGAATCTCAATAGCAAGAATATATCTGCGTCAGTGCCGCTGATGTTCTTGCTCTGGCGAAGATAACTGTGATGAACCTGGTGTAATCCTGTTCATCAAACATACTAACAATACTGGACAACGATAACACCTATCAGAAGTTTTAGCTAAATGACATAACACCTGTGGACAAAATACTTACAAATAATAGATACATTAATGACATTAAAGAACAACAAATATTGGACTAGGTTACAACACAAGACAAAGTTCTCGCTAGCAGTCGAAAATTTACTTAAATTCTAAGTCAATTTCGAATGCCAACCAAACGGAACGTACTTTTGGGTGATGATGCAATAACCACAACAGTAGCCCACCAACCTCCCACTAATGATGAGGGTGCGCAAACATATTGATGGAAGGGTGCCTGTTGACTCTGAAATATTAAGCAGGAAACGTATACAAATCAAGTGAAAATAGCTTAACTTGTATAAATTCAGCTTCGGTGTCCCTGATGGCTTGGTCCAGATGCTTGGCTCCGATTCAGGATTCTTCAAAAAATTGTATGGATCAGCTTCACTGCATTCCGGGCTGATCAGGAATCAGTAGGAGTTTGGTCTTGAAAATGGTGATCCTCAAAAAGTGGTGTTGATAGCGCTTAGCATACTACTCATGGAACTGGAAACTTGGATCTGAAAAATATTCTTCAATCTAGCACTGAAATTAGTTCATTTGAGCACTATAGTGCGTGAAGCCCATGAAGACGGCTCTAGAATGATGGTTTATGTTGCTGAATGCCATACTCTGTTTTCTTGAAGAAATATCTGGAGTTTTAAATTAAAGTTCTTTGCAACTGTACACAGATGTAATACATCACACAATTCATCTAACGTGATGTTTGGCTGAGACGTGAGCTTATTTGTTGTTGTCGGTGGTCGCCATCTTGGTAACCTTCAACAAGGTCATTCTTTGTCTTTCACACATGGTGTTCACTTTTTCTTTCTTTATTACTTGCAGATCACTGTATTCTTCGTTTTTTTCGCCCTGTTTACTCTTCAATACTGCACTAGCGAAACATTCTCCCTTGATTGTATCTGGGTTCCCTCAAACGGACGTAAGACCCCCAAGTGCCAAGAGCCGGAACCCACTCATCATGCCCTACCTCTTGGGTTTGTGTCCAGGGTTTATAATATTTAGCAGAAATATCTCAGTAGGCTCGTAGATGTGTCAACACATCTCTCCAGTTTTCCACAATGATGAGTGAGTCCCGGCACTTGGAACTTGGCGGCTCGTCCGGGAGTATTGCCATGAGATTGATTGCGCGAAACACGGCAGGGGTGTCAGTTGTGGAAACTGGAGAGATGTGTTTACACACAGTTCAGAAACGCTAACATTAGTGGGCGGAGCTAATGCGCCACGTGACGGCGCCCAGGCGAAAGCCGGAAAACAGGGTGCTTGGTTTTCAGACCGGGCTGGGACGTGCGAGACGAAGGTTGAGATTGTGAGAAAGATCTGAGTCCGAAATTGTTTCGCGAGACTCACAGTGATTCGAGATACAGTCAGTTGGGAAAGAGTGTCCTTGTGAAGGAGAGCGGTGAATGAAGAAACTGGGCACTGAAGTGAATGACCAACTATGGCCCAGTTGATATCGACCAGCTGTGGTGAGAGAACTAACCCCGTGTTGTGAACAAGCCGACAAGAATGGCGGAGCTAGAGACATGCCGTGACACGTTCGTCACCAGTGTGAAGTGCGTAAGTAGATAGCACTGATATTCTTGTGTAGCCGTGAGAGTACAAAGTCCTTAAAGTACCAAGTAACTTTATTACATCACAGTTCTCACAGTGGTTGCCATCGAACACCGCTAGCTAATGCCTTTCAGCGTTCTGTGTCCGACCATCCCACTCGCGTCCGTCCATAAAGATTAACTAGCACCACTAATAGTTATTTGTTCGTGCAGTTACACACGGTCGACTATCACTACACTTTACGGCTACACAAGAATATCAGTGCTATCTACTTACGCACTTCACACTGGTGACGAACGTGTCACGGCATGTCTCTAGCTCCGCCATTCTTGTCGGCTTGTTCACAACACGGGATCAGTTCTCTCACCACAGGTGGTCGATATCAACTGGGCCATAGTTGGTCATTCACTTCAGTGCCCAGTTTCTTCATTCACCGCTCTCCTTCACAAGGACACTCTTTCCCAATTGACTGTATCTCGAATCACTGTGCCCATCGCGAAACAATTTCGGACTCAGATCTTTCTCACAATCTCAACCTTCGTCTCGCACGTCCCAGTCCGGTCTGAAAACCAAGCACACTGTTTTCCGGCTTTCGCCTGGGCGCCGTCACGTGGCGCATTATCTACGCCCACTAATGTTAGCGTTTCTGAACTGTGTGTCAACACATCTCTCCAGTTTCCACAACTGACACCCCTGCCGTGTTTCGCGCAATCCATCTCATGGCAATACTCCCGGACGAGCGCCCAAGTGCCAAGAGCCGTTACTCACTCATCATGCCCGACCTCTTGGGTTTGTGTCCAGGGTTTATAGTATTTAGCAGAAATATCTCAGTAGGCTCGTAGAATCACTGTACAAGTCTTTCGTGCACACAACACACGTTCAAAGCGTCCTTAGAGTACAAAGTAACTTTATTACAGCACAGTTCTCACAGTGGTTGCCATCGAACACCGCTAGCTATTGCCTTTCAGCGTTCTGTGTCCGACCATCCCACTCACTGTCCGTCCATAAAGATTAACTAGCACCACTAATCGTTATTTGTTCGTGCGGTTGCTGCACACAGTCGACTATCACTACACTTTACGGCTACACAAGAATATCAGTGCTATCTACTTACGCACTTCACACTGGTGACGAACGTGTCACGGCATGTCTCTAGCTCCGCCATTCTTGTCGGCTTGTTCACAACACGGGGTCAGTTCTCTCACCACAGCTGGTCGATATCAACTGGGCCATAGTTGGTCATTCACTTCAGTGCCCAGTTTCTTCATTCACCGCTCTCCTTCACATGGACACTCTTTCCCAATTGACTGTATCTCGAATCACTGTGCCCATCACGAAACAATTTCGGACTCAGATCTCTCTCACAATCTCAACCTTCGTCTCGCACGTCCAGCCCGGTCTGAAAACCAAGCACACTGTTTTCCGGCTTTCGCCTGGGCGCCGTCACGTGGCGCATTAGCTCCGCCCACTAATGTTAGCTTTTCTGAACTGTGTGTCAACACATCTCTCCAGTTTCCACAACTGACACCCCTGCCGTGTTTCGCGCAATCCATCTCATGGCATCTATTGTCATTTCTTATTTTGGTGTTACTTTTTCCTTTGATATCACTTTTGCTTCTGTTTTCTTTTTATTCAAGGAGAGTCCTGTCATTGCACTCTCTGTTACTACAATGTCCAACAACTGTTGTAGATCTTTTTCATTATCCGCCATCAATAATATGTCATCTGCATAGCGTATATTGTTTGTATTATAACCTCCTATTAGCATTCCTGGCTTCTCCATGATCTCTCGTATTATTTTGGCAGCAGACCGCCTTGCGTTGGTATTTCATAAAATGGTATGAGTGCCGGGCGTTCAGAAATCAATGACATCTACTGAACGTAAATCTTGCCACAAAAAATCACGAACAGCAAAATAAAAATAAAAATTAAAAAATGCCGGAGTTAACTGCGACATCCTGTAAAGGATTTGCAACTATCCTATAGATATAATCGTCTGTACAGATGGGTCTGTTGTTGGACACCCGGAGCTCATGGACTTTTACGGCCCAGGTTGCTGAAAGAACTACTGATGAAGCCAACGGGGTTTTTTCCTCAGTGGGTAATGAGGATGATCTGGCGACTAACAAACTAACAATAACTTTGTGTATTTCTTACAGCTGACCAACCATGGCATCCCCTCCAGTCGTCCGCCCTCTGCTCCTTGGGCTGGCACTGCTTGCTCTAGGTGAGCTCCTGCACCTCGTTGGTCAGGCCACACCTGAGTGGAGCACCACACCTTCAAGCTCGGCGGGACTCTGGAGTGCTTGTACCAAATTCTACTTATGTAGCAGACATGCTGGTAAAAATAGTAAGTTGTTAGTTACGTTATTTCCGTCGATCTCACACTTCGTTGTATATATTTGTTTTTTAACACTTTGAATAATTTATGGGTGCAATCGGTATTTTTCTTTGTCTTTCATCTCCCATGTGGACATAGCTTATCGATTAACTCACACCAAGCCGTGCAATCTTTTGCTGACCAGCGTATTTGCAACATTCTTTCCAGAATGCACAACTACACTGACTCCAAGCTCCTCTGAATGTGTCTGTTGGCCCAGTAGCCTATTATTTCTGAATGTGTCTGTTGGCCCAGTATTATTTCTGAATGTGTCTGTTGGCCCAGTATTATTTCTGAATGTGTCTGTTGGCCCAGTATTATTTCTGAATGTGTCTGTTGGCCCAGTATTATTTCTGAATGTGTCTATTGGCCCAGTATTATTTCTGAATGTGTCTATTGGCCCAGTATTATTTCTGAATGTGTCTGTTGGCCCAGTATTATTTCTGAATGTGTCTATTGGCCCAGTATTATTTCTGAATGTGTCCGTTGGCCCAGTATTATTTCTGAATGTGTCTATTGGCCCAGTATTATTTCTGAATGTGTCTGTTGGCCCAGTATTATTTCTGAATGTGTCTGTTGGTCCAGTATTATTTCTGAATGTGTCTGTTGGCCCAGTATTATTTCTGAATGTGTCTATTGGCCCAGTATTATTTCTGAATGTGTCTATTGGCCCAGTATTATTTCTGAATGTGTCTGTTGGCCCAGTATTATTTCTGAATGTGTCTGTTGGCCCAGTATTATTTCTGAATGTGTCTGTTGGCCCAGTATTATTTCTGAATGTGTCTGTTGGCCCAGTATTATTTCTGAATGTGTCTATTGGCCCAGTATTATTTCTGAATGTGTCTGTTGGCCCAGTATTATTTCTGAATGTGTCTGTTGGCCCAGTATTATTTCTGAATGTGTCTGTTGGCCCAGTATTATTTCTGAATGTGTCTGTTGGCCCAGTATTATTTCTGAATGTGTCTGTTGGCCCAGTATTATTTCTGAATGTGTCTGTTGGCCCAGTATTATTTCTGAATGTGTCTGTTGGCCCAGTATTATTTCTGAATGTGTCTATTGGCCCAGTATTATTCATCCCTGTCTTTATTTCTCTTCTCTACTTGTTTATTTTGGTCTTTGTTTGCGCTCGCTCACTTTGAACTCAAGCTTATTCCATACACGTCCTACTAATTATGGTGCATTGGACTGACTTCGCGCTGAGAAGTCTATCTGGAGACAGTCAACATTTTTTGGGCATGTTATGAGAAGAAATGAATTGGAGAACTTGGTGACATCTGGTAAAATCGAAGGAAACAGACCAAGAGGAAGACCTAGAAGCAAATACCTGGTTGGCTTAGCCTCGTGGCATGGTCGAGACAGAAACACTGAGCTGATCGACGACTCTGGTGATCAAGTGAGATGGCAAAACATGACCGCCCACGCTTACCGGCATGGCACATGATGGATGGATGGATGGACTGATTTTTGCTTGTGGATTAGCTTTCCTTATTGCCTGTGTCCCTCGCCATCAGGTGTACCCACTCCGACTTCTTAGGTACTTGTAATTTATGTCCCAAAGTCAAGGAAGAGAAGTCAACATTGTAATCAATGTGATCGGTGTAGGTGTTGAACCTGCTACCTCGACATCAGCACACTGGAAGTTTGAGATCGAACGGTCTTATCCATTCAGCCATGCTGACCTCCTTCCTACGGATGATGCGACGCCCCTTGTTTCTGTGACAACATTTCACCCTGGTTTGGACAATGTAATGACCAGCATGAAACATGACAAGTGTATTACTTACAAGGAGGAAACACACATGTGGCTTGTACGAAACAAACAATGAAGTGGCCACTAGGAAATCCTGATGAATTAATTCCTTACATACATAGTACCGATCAAATGGAACTAGAAGAAGAGGCCGACTATATAAACGATGGACAGATGGAATAAAAAAAGACCATGGGTATCTCGATATATGAAGTCCATAAGCAGGCACTCTCCCGCTGTTTATACTTCACCTAGACACCGCAAGGTACAAGAGGAACATGATGAGATGATGATGATGAAGAAATAATAATCCATTGCGAGGTTGTGTAACGTTGTACCATGACCCCCGAGACTGGACAGGTACGGTACACTGGGACCTTCCCTCTCTGCACTGACCCCAACACCCGTCTACTACACCCCTAAAAGATGCGGGACTCCACATGTCCTTTCCTCCCTGCCTATAAACCATTCCCGATAGAGGGCTCATCCTGGACGGCAGACAAAGACTTAAGCACATACATGGTAACAGAAATATAGACTTTAATATACAATTGAGTCGAGATGTGAAGGATAAAGAGTCGGTTAGAGAATAGGGCTATGTAAAGATCTGACATCAGAAAGTGAAAGCGTCAAAGATGGCCCCAGTGTCATCAAGCACTATAGACACAGTGGAATGTTCGTCTGGTCGGTTGCATTGACTCACCGGATTCCCTCCTCGTAGAGTTGACTTGAAAATTGAGGACCCTTCCTGCTTCATTCAAGTCCCCGATGAGTCCTAATGGGGAATGGCCATTCTGAATCCGTAGGCTGACCTTCCCTATCACAATGTTCAATAACAAAGTGTCAACCGGTGACGTAACCAATACACTGGAGTCGCGCTGAGAAGTCTATCTAGGGCAACCCTAAGGCGTAGGTGTCCCCCTCTGAAGCACTTAATCGAAGCACACATAGTATAGCTTGATAGCTCTGCAACAGTCCGAATAGTCTGATCACAGAAGTTCTGAAAAACTTCATCGTCATTAGCTGGAACAAGTCTATTGAAAAAGCTAATCGTATCATCATGAATGTTCTGACCCCAACTGGGTCTGGTCAAATAAATCCGAGATAGTGATGGATTATATAAGAAACGAGTCAATAAGACGATCTGTTTCGTAGACCACTCCTGGATCTTTCAAAGCAACAATCGTCAGACTGCATCACTTTACCTGCATCTCAAGATTGTCTCTCATAATATGCTTGCCGGTAGGTTTGTCTGACTTTCAGGTTGACTTCCAATATGGAATACTGGCTTGGCGTTCTCTCAGTCTAGAGACCTTTCATGAACCACAGCCGGTCTCACTGGAATGAGCATGTCCCACTTCTTCCATCTCAAATAATCAGTTGACCATAAACTGCAATGCAACCTGGAATGTAACCTGGTACGCAACTTGAAGTACCACTTAGACCGTCAACTAGTAGACAGACCCTGCAAGGAGACGAGTAGGCTGAGAGCACTCGGCAAAGACTTTTGACAAACAGTGCACATACAAAGCATAATGCTTTCAATATATATCACATAACCTTTCAACCCGGTTACATGATCTGCTTCCACATGTGAGAAGCACCCCCATGGGTGTGCGGCGGTTGTCAAGTAGCACCTTGAACTGCTCGTCTGGTAGACACGGTTCCAAGAAATGCCGGTCGGGTCGTTCCGTCCCGTCCTTGTATCTCAGTTCCGCCTGTAGGCCTATCCCTCTCATGCTAATCTTTTCTCTAAGTACCACAGTGCTAGTATGCACTACTGTAAAGGTCTCTCTCATACCGTGAAGTGTCATCCGGACAAATCTCCTTCCTCTATCTTATCACCATTATCAACCTAATCAACATATCATCAAAGCATCTCATAATTAATTCATCAATTATATTAATTAATTAATTAATTAATTAATTAATTAATTAATTAATCAACCAATAACTCTTCTGGGATTCTTATCCCAGATCCTAGAAAGTCCTCTTTGTTACACCTTCCCTACGGACGGCAAAGAGCAATTATATTTGTACATGGTATACTACATGTAATTACTGTGAAACTGTCATTTACTGCCAACATAGTACCTTGCGGTGTATGGCAGAGGTGTCTTTGAGCCTAAGGAATTAAGGCCGCCTGGATAGTGCAGTCGCCTCGAACTGTGCAGGTTAGAATTTTCTTTTTGCCCCCGACAGAAAAATCCCACACCTTACCGAGGGATCGAACCCAGGTCTCCCGAATGGGAGTCTGGCGCTCTATCCACTCGGCCAGCCGCTCCTCATACCACATGTAGATGGTAAAAATCCATCCCCGTACCTTTACCCCGTTGTTTAGGCGAAGACTAAGCGGTTCCACTGGCCGGTTAGGACCAGACATCAACTATTTATTTAGAATGTATCCTGCTTCCCATCCCATCATTCCCTTCTTCTCTCGGGGTATCTTCTTTTTCTGCGTTCATCCGGAGTTTTTTTTTTTTTTGGACGTGATTGCGTTGTGCCTGTTTACAGGAGAGCTGTGTTCTTGCACCGTTAGGCCGACACGTCCGACTTCTGCGGGCATTTGTTGACCAGGTTAACCTTCCCGGGGGTTTCTTAGGACGTTTGACTGTTGTGGTGTTATCCCCCATCCCAGCTGGCCCATATAGAACAGCCAAAGACATCCTGGTCAGCCCTCAAGAGAAGGCAGGGGCAGACCATGGACATTCCCCGCCATCCAAGGAGGCTTCCATACTTGCAGAGCCGACACACAGCGCTCTGGTACTGGGCTCACCCAGTATGGCTGCACATGGCTGCTTAGCCTCACTTCCGTATATTGGGCCTTCCGTTCACCATAGGCTGTTTTTCCGGAAACCAGAAGAATAGGCTGTTTTTTCCGGAAACCAGAAGAATGCAGTCTGATGACATCCACACAGTGAGCTTTCGATTCGGACTTTCCACGTAATGGATATGCTATCCAAGCAATATCCCATTGCATGCCTCTGGGACGCTTTTGTAACCGACATACCTGTCGTATGAAGTGTGGCAGTCAAAATACTTCTTCATGCACCTTTAAATGTCAACCTGAATGTAGTTAAAGTAAACTGCAGTCAACTTGGAGCTTGTTGATATCTCCATAGAGCTTGTCCTCAAATGAAGCAGGCCAAAATATCTTTCTCTGTTCTGCATATATTGGGCACTCCTGCAGCAAATGTTTTGCTGTCATTTTACCAGTTCCACAATTACATTCATCGGTATCTCCTATCTTTAGTTTATTGAACAAGTGGTATTTCAACCTGTTTTGTCCTGTGCTGAGTCTGAAGATTGCTACTTGTTCTCTTCGGTCGAGTTTGTAATATGCATCATCTTTCTGATTGCCTGGATGCTCTGATTCCCATTTGGTTCTATTAGTGCTTTTTATAAACCTCTTTGTCTCATTATAAGTTATGTCTATGTCAGGCTGTGGTAGTCGTCCACCCTCTTTTGCTAGTATGTCAGCCTCTTCACTTCCAGGTATACTGCAATGTGATGGAATCCACTGTATTACAACTTGTTTGGATTTCTGGCATAGACCATGGAGTGCTGCTCTTAGGTCAGTTAGTTCTGGGCTGTTTTTGCTCTTCAGTATTGAGACAGCTGACTTTGCATCTGTGAAGATAGCTATTTGCTTCTCTTTATTTTCCTCCATCAAGAGCATTTCTGCTGCAGTTTTCAAAGCCTCTGCCTCCGCTTTGAAGTTACTTGAAAATTTTCCAGTTGCCACTGACTGTGTTTTTATCTCTCCATTTTTTAAATTAAGGAGAATTCCTCCTCCTCCATTCTTAATTGAATCTTTGACTGATCCATCTGTGTATACATGGGTCCAATTGCTGTTTAGGTAATGTTCTTTTATGTAATTTAGGGTTATTTTTCTTCTTTCGATTTCATTCTGAGTGTTCTTTTTCTCAATACCAGGAATGTTTTCTATCATCTCAGGCAGTTGCTGCTGTCTGCAAGCTGGGAACTTGTGTGCATTGTAAATGGGTTTGACTGTTGATATGTTAAGTATGGGATCTGCCCTAATCTTTCGTTTTGCAGTTTCTACAAAGTTGCTACTCTTCAGTCTTCCCTTTCCAAAACCATTAAACCTATTATACATAGGGTGGTCTGTCAATCTTCTAAATTTTTCTGCTTGTTGCTGGACTCTGCTATCTCTTCTGTCCTGCATTCGTTGTAAACAAGTGATCTTTTCTAGTTCATTAATAGACGTTGTCTTCAGGCTTCCAGTTACGATTCGCATTCCTTGATTTTGGACTCTACTTATTTTGTTAAAGTTTGACTTAGCTGATGTTGCCCAAGCTGCAATGCCATATTCCAATACTGGCCTCACCCGTCCAGTATATAACTTTTTTAGAACTTTCTCATCTGCTCCCCACGTTGTACCAGCAAGCTTATTCATTATTGCCATTTTTTGCCTTGCTCTTGTTCGATTTTTCTCAACATGTGTCTTCCATGTCAGGCGACGATCAAGGGTGACTCCTAAATACCAGCTTAGGTTGCTGAGTTTTATTTGAGAGGGAGAACACTGTGCATGTTATTTTCTCCTCACTTATCTTCACTAGCCATGATTTTGACTATTCCTCTAGGGCTAATCAGGCTTGCTGTATTATGCTGTTAGCTGTACTAATATATTCTTCAGATGTCGGTAGGTGGCTAGGTCATCTGCAAAGGAGGACGTGTGTACTCTGGCTGGAAAATTCTCCGTGATGTCATTTATATATGCTTTGAATATTGTTGGTGAAAGAACTCCTCCTTGGGGGATACCTTGCTCCAAAGAGCATCATTTTGCTGGTTTGTCCTTGTACTTTTGTTCTGGCAGTTCTGTTCTCAAGGTAGTGGCTGATCCATTTATACATTTTCCCACAAACATGCATGTTTTGCAGTTTTACTTTCAGTCCTTCCTTCCATACTTTATCAAATGCTTTTCCTAAATCTATCCAGAATGCTAGTGTGTGCTTTTTCTCTTGGAAGGCATCCTCTATATCCTGAGCTATATAGGTTATTTGATCTTCAGTGAATCTGTGCTTTCTGAATCCTGCTTGGTGTGGTGTTAAGAGTTGGTTTTCTTCCATATACCATGTTAGCCTGTCATTGATAATGCGTTCCATTAATTTTACTGCCAATAGTTTCTTTTTTGCTTTAGTGCCTGGTCCTATTAGCATTTCATTTGTGATTCCATCCTTTCCTAGTGATTTCTTCTTTTTTAGGGTATTCATTGCCTGTTCCATTTCTTCCATTGTTAGAATTGCCATCATATATTCTGCTGCTGTCTCTGTATTACTATGATGTATCTGTTTTTGATTTCTTTCTTCTGTTCGGCTGTAATATCAATGTGGTTATCACTGGCATAGTGTTCCATTAGTGCATTTGCAGCCTTTTTTCCTGTAAGCATAGCATTTCCTTTTTTAATTGTTATTTGTTTGTTTCTAGGTCCTTCATTGTTCATGGCTTTCACTAGTTTCCATAATTTGTTTCCTTCCCTGTCAAAATTCAGGTTTTCTGTTGTTTTTTCCTCTAACAATCTCTTGTTGTTTGATTTACTGTTCTTTTATATTTTGCTGAGATGGCTTTGAGAGAGATGTTAGCTTCAGTTGTTCTCTCTCTCTCTCTCTCTCTCTCTCTCTCTCTCTCTCTCTCTCTCTCTCTCTCTCTCTCTCTCTCTCTCTCTCTCTCTCTCTCTCTCTCTCTCTGCTGTCTTCCTGGCATCTTCAACTTTGTCCTCCAAAATTTGTAATTCTTTAGCCCAGTATGGTTTGTAATTTTTCCTCGCTCCTCTTGGAATAGAATCCGTGGCCGCCTGTATTATTGCTCTGTTTAGACTTTCCACCATTTGCTTCATGTTGCCATATCGTGTATTTATGTTTTCACAATATTTTTCTGTTAGTGTGGCAAATCCGTCCCAATCTGCTCGTTTGTAATTCCAGCGGGGCAAAGGCTTTTGCTCCTGTGGAACATACTCCTTATTCATTACAAGCTTGATTGGTCTGTGGTCATTACATGCTAATTGGTCAAGCACATGGCGATCGATTTTGTGGAGGATGTCTCCTGTGCAGAAAGCTAAGTCTGGAGTAGAAGTGGTAAACCATCTTCTGGAGTAGAAGCTCGGTGTGTCATCCGCTTTGTTGAGTAGATGATTTGGGTCTATTTCCCAGTACTCCACTTCATCTCCTCTTTTGTCAGTATCTGGGTATGCCAATCTTTCTGAACGGATATTAAAGTCTCCGACAACAATGCAGTTTATGTCCGTTATTTTCATGTTTGAGAGTGTAAGGTCCTTATCTGCTGGGCTATATAGATTTTAAATTATTATTTTCATGTCCTTTATCATCATATAAATCAATCAATCATGTGCCATGCTGAAAAGCGTGGGCGGTCATGACTCGCCATTTCACTCGATCACCAGTGTCGTGGATCAGCTCAGTGTTCCTGTCTCGTCCATGCCATGTGGCCAAGCCATCCAGATATTTTCCTCTCGGTCTTCCTCTTGGTCTGTTCCCCTCGATCTTGCCAGTTGTCACTAAGTTCTCCAATCCATTTCTTCTCATAACATGTCCAAAAAATTTTGACTGTCTACGTCTAATTTCTCTAATCAGTTTACGATGTTCATTTGTCTCCTGTAGTACTTGGTCATTGGTTTTTCTGTCTGTCCATGGTATTCTTTGCATTTTCCTCATATTTCACTCATATATATATTTATCATCATATAAGCACCTATAATTTTCGTTTGGTTGTCAGAGATCACAGATACTTCGCTGCAAGGTATTTATTTCGTGTAAGTATTAGAACTCCTCCTTTTTGTCCTTCGCGGTCGAATCGTGGGCCTGATATCCTCTGACTGAGAATCTACGATTGGCATTGAGGTGTGTCCCTTGAATGCATGCTACATCTATTCTATCTTTATGAAGACGCTTTGTTAGGGAGACTTTCTTGTTATAAACTCCGTCGGCATTCCACTGTAGTATATTGAGTGTTCTGGGTATTTGGTCAGTAGCTCTTAACCTACTCCTCTGTGCCTTGATTCCACAGCACAGGGAAAGGTGACCACCAGTAGTCATGGGTGGACCCCCTCGAGGCAGGGGGCCCTGCACTATCACAGCCTGATGGAACTTCGCGGGATTAGCACCATAACGATTAATTTTAATTTGTGACATCATGAATTAAGTTACGTTGCACTGCTTTGTCAAGCCTGTGGCTCAGTACATCCGATTTCGACAAGCATTTTGTGGGGTGCTTTCCCTAGCCTTTGACTGTCCCCAGTCTACCTACAAGGCAGCAGGTTTATATGTCGCTTGGTCTGGTCCCTCTCACTTGACCTGTCCGACATGGGTGACCCTACCAATAGTTGTGCTACCGTCGGCATAGCTCTTGAGATCATTGGAACACTCAAGCCCCTCTACCTCGTCACGGTGGACATACAGCAGAGGGGGTCTCTCGAGGTATCATATACATCACCCCCGCAGCACCCTACCCCTAGTAGATGTGTCCCCCACAACACTAGGATCTAGCCGAGGTGTATGAGGAAAGAGTAAAGTCGTACACAAGATCGAATGTCCACTGCGAAATCACGAAGCAAAAGCGTACACCGCAACGCCAGGACTCACACGGATACCATCACACGCCGCTCCTTCCCGAATCATGACAATCATGACGAAAGCATGACATACACATCACGATCCCACACGAAATATCACCACAACAGTGTCACTGAACTACTCAATAACACATTCCTCGGAAATATATCACAGCACCTCTTTCCTACTGGAAAAAGTCTCACCACAATAACTTTATGATATAGCTACACCACACTTCACTGGAATCACAGCACCACAGCAGCCTTGCAATACATCAGCACTACGGAATCCTAACTGATTAATCTATAATCATTAGAACACATTAACTGCTTTACTGAATCTTGTCCTGTCCACTAAAGTGACTCTTGGTACTAGCAGTAATGAAATCACAGTACCCATAAAGTTTTCACAACACAATGCAAGTACTATCGGCAAATAAATAATGTAATGGTTTCACCGCGCAGCCTGTAGGAAAGTAATTTGATAACTAGCTCTTTCCATTCCGTATATATATAGAAATACGGCTAGTAGTAAGTACTACACACAAGGCCCACGTCCTATGTTTACATTTCGCCTCGATCGATTGCCTAATTACATATTCATGGCCGGACACGCGGTCATCACTGATAGCGCCAATTCGACTCGCGAAATACGATTAATCAAGACAAGAAACAGAGAAATGAGGTGATTACCTAAATGCAGGAACAATGACTACATGTAGCCATACTCTTGTCGAGTGATGAACATCTCTCTTCAGACAATTCATGGGCTGACAAAAATGCGTCTGCCCTGCAGAGAGTGAGGTCGGTGAATGACAGCACAGTGGCTGTTTCCGAGTTGGGTAGAAATCTCAAACCCACGCAAGACTTGCTTGTCCCCAGGAAACAGACTTCCTCCGTGGGACATGAGTTCTAACCACGAGAAACCCATGTTAGTTCAGTGCCCATATTGTTTGGCACAACGCAATAGACAGGAATAGCTCTACCGCGAACGTTGAGGAATCGTATAGAAACTCCGAATTTCGGCTGCTTCCCCCGAGTTAAATTTAACTGGGAATCCCGCTACGCCCCGCCTACTGGGAGGAGTTAAGCGACGACATGCCCCCTTTGCGCATTTTTCGTTACAGGTTGGAGAAAGGCTAAAAGAACTACTAATAAGCTAAAGAGAGCCCCTATTCACAACATTTTGTGAAAAATACAAAAATTGTTGGCTGGTCACGTGATTATTCTGCACACAAAAAATTTTAACAATACGAACCCCTATTCACAAAAAACTAACTCAGTAGCTCCAGCGACGACCTCCAGAAGTCTTTGAGAAGACTGCACTCGTGCTCCGAATGACGTAGTCCGGAGAGGCGCTACAACCTTCGGAACGCGAGGCAGTAACCACTCGGTGACGGAGATTCCCAGTTCCAATGAGAAAAAACTATCACAGTGGCCTGTCAACGTTCGTTCATTGTCCGTGTCAGAATATCAGTCGAATACAGGACCACTATGAGTCGTACTGGGTACATGTTGCTATCCTCATATGTGTATAGACCAGTTGCTCTCAGGCACTCTATGGGCGATGTGGTGCTGTCGACTTGACTTCCCAATATACCTCCTGCTACACGTGTTAGGTTGAGTCGATCTTGAAGACTGAGATGTTACAGATCCTCGCTAGAAGGCATACCCACCACATGTTCACAATTAATACCACTCACTCTGAGTGTTAATTTGGCCGTCGATTACCTTCAGAAGACTCTATTATTATCTCTTCTTGTCTGTCTTTTGTTTGCAATTTCTTTTTCTTCAAACCTCAGAAAGACGATATTTGTTTGAGCTTCGAGTTTTTCAGTTCTATATGTTAGTTCGTAATGTTTAATGTTTTTAAATTCAAAATTGAAAAAAAAAAATACAGCGGAGTATCGAACCCCAGTCTCCAGCGTGACAGGCAGAGATACTAACTACTACACTACCGAGAACACAATGATAATTGTCACAAAGTGGATGATGACAGAGTGACAGATAGAGAGTGGCTATAGTTGTCTAGATGTTGTCAGTTGTATGTCTATATGAAAACGCTGCAGGTTTACTGATGCACAGCTACAGACACTATCAAAACACCGTTTCGCGCACATCCGTTTATTAATAACACAGGTACATCATTCACAGCAACATGACACTATTTCCATAAAATGCATTGGCACAGGTACATAACACAACTGTCTTTGATCGGCCTGATGATATGAATAATATGCCTCGGACTAGATCCTGTGTCCGATCTTCCTGACTGCCTGACTGAGATTTCCTCCTCAGCCCGAACTCCGAATAACTGGCCAGTTTCTTTCCTTAAACGTAGCCCACACTGAATACTTCTTCCTGAACGCCGCTTTCTGGCTGGTGTCCTCACTCAGCCCAAAATATCACTGCTCACAACTCAAGACTTCCACTGTCTGACTCAAAACTCAGCTCTCCTCTGAGTATCTTCGCTCTGGAACCAGATCCCTTCACTGGTCCATATCTCAATGCCCTCGCTACGTCTCCCTGACGCAGCCTCAGACTCCACTGTCTGAGAATCCACCAGGCGGAGTTGTCCCTAACTCCGCCACGACTCCACTGTCGGGCTAGTTCTCCACACCTAGCCCCAGCCTCCACTCGGCTGTACTCGACTCGAATCCCTTTCACTTTCCCAGCCTTGGGTATTTATCCTCTCTTTGCAGACCACCCACTAAACACACCATTTAACCTCTGGAACCCTACTTTACATAACTCCAACATTCTATTCCTGATTTCTCTTTGTCTATCAGTCTTAATGTCACGTATACGCATCTCATTAGTTACCTCCTCTTAGCCCGTGCGTGTCCTAACACTCCCTGTGTTGGGTTTTCCCATTGTTCTAGAGTTTCTAACTTGACTTCTTTGACCTCACATCAGCTCTAATTTCATGTTTTATCTAGTGCCTACGTGACTAAGGTTGACAACACCATGATCTACTCTCCACTGTCTTTAGAGCCCGTCATTGTACTTGGAATTCCTCCCTCAACCTTTAATGACCTAACATTTGCATATACTTCTCCTCTTAACATCTCTGAACCTTTGTTGTAAATCTCACATTCATGACCCAATTACATTAATAGAATTAGTAAATTTCTAACCGGTCGATTACCCCCGTTAGATGAAAACTCACACTCGTTACACTATCCCCCACTCAAAAGAAATCATAGTTTTCCAAGGATGGGAGAGTAATGATTCGCTACATCCTTGACCACGTAACGAGGCGTGAGTAGTAGTAAGTATGTTTCCCTCAAACTCCCTCTCTACTACAACTTTGAATACTACAGCAGGTAATCACAAGTAACCTAACACATTCACCTGCATGTGGAACCAAACAAGAAATGTTTCTTCTGACGTGTCTCCACCTTGTCGTGGTAGAGGGGCTTGCGTGTTACAATGACCCCAAGAGCTATGCCGACGGTAGCACAGCTACTGGTAGGGTCTCCCGTGTCGGACAGGTCAAGGGAGAGGGACCAGACCAAGAGAGACACACCTGCTGCCTTGTAGGTAGACTGGGGAAAGTCAAAAGCTAGGGAGAGCATATCCTAAACATGCTTGTCGAAATCGGATGCACAGAGCCACAGGCTTAATAAAGCAGTGCAACGTAACTTAATCCATGATGTCACATATTAAAATTACTCAGTATGGTGATAATCCCGTGAAGTCCCATCAGGCGGTTATAGTGCCGGGTTCCCTGCCTCGAGGGGGTCCACCCCCATACTACTGGTGGTCACCTTCCCCTGTGCTGTGGAGTCAAGGCACAGAAGAGTAGAGTAAGAGCTATTAACCAAACGCCCCGGACGCTCAACATACTACAGTGGAATGCCGAAGGAGTTTCTAATAAGAAAGTCTCCCTAACAAATTGTCTTCATAAAGATAGAACAGATGTGGTATGCATTCAAGACACACCTCAGCGCCAATCGCAGATTCTCAGTCAGAGGATATCAGGCCACACGTTTCGACCGCGAAGGACACAAAGGAGGAGTTCTAATACTTACACGAAATACAATACCTTGCAGCGAAGTATCTGTGATCTCTGACAACCAAACGGAAATGATAGGTGTTGATATAATGATAAAGGACATGGAAATAAAAATTTACAATCTGTATAGCCCAGAAGATAAGGACATTACACTTTCAATCATGAAAATAACTGACACAAACTGCATTATTGTCGGAGACTTTAATAATAGCCGTTCAGAAAGATGGGGATAACCAGATGCTGACAACAGAGGAGATGAAGTGGAGGACTATGAAATAGACTAACATCTCCATCTACTCAACAATGCGGACGACACACCGAGCTTCTTCTCTAGAAGATGGTTTACCACTTCTACTCCGGACTTAGCTTTCTGCACAGGAGACATCATTCACAAAATCGATCGCCATGTGCTTGACCAATTAGCAGGTAGTGACCACAGACCAATCAAGCTTGTAATGAATATGGAGTATATTCAATGGGAGAAAAAGCCTTTGCCTCGCTGGAATTACAAACAAGCTGACTGAGACAGATTTGCTATACTAACAGACAAATATTGGTGAAAACATAAATACACGACATAGCAACATGAAACAAATAATGGAAAATCTAAACAAAGCAATAATACATGCGGCCACTCAGTCAATTCCAAGAGGAGCAAGGAAAAAATTACAAACCATACTGGACTAAAGAACTAAAAATGTTGGAGAACAAAGTTGAAGATGCTAGGAAGACAGCAGAGAGAGAGAGAGAGAGAGAGAGAGAGAGAGAGAGAGAGAGAGAGAGAGAGAGAGAGAGAGAGAGAGAGAGAGAGAGAGAACAACTGAAGCGAACATCTCTCTCAAAGCCATCTCAGCAAAATATAAAAGAACAATAAAAATAAAGTCGCTTAAAACTCAACAGGGTCGACTTCATTGCACCGTATTTATCCCATATGGCTCGGTCTCTTTTCGCAGCGCGGAAAACAGCACACAAGGGACGAACTCCATAGCTCTAGCGACGACCCACAGGAGTCTCCTAAATATTTCACTCGTGAACCGATTGAACCGATGAAGAGATTGTTGGAGGAAAAAGACAGAAACCCCGAACTTTGACAGAGATGGAAACAAACTATGGAAACTAGTGAAACCCATGAACAATGAAGCAAACAACTTCAGAACTATAACCTTGATGTCCATACTTCATATTCAACATCAGATCTAGATCTTTGATGTCCACACTTCATCTTCAACCTCAGAACTATATCTTTGATATCCACACTTCATCTTCAACATCAGTATTAATCTTTGATGTCCACACTTCATTTTCAACCTCAGTACTAAATCTCTGATGTCCACTATTCATGTTCAACAACAGAACTGAATCTTTGATGTCCACACTTCAACTTCAACCTCAGAACTATAAGATCAATGTCCATACTTCATCTTCAGCCTCAGTATTACATCTTTGATGTCCACACTTCTTCTTCAACCTCAGAGCTATAACATCGATATTCAAACTTCATCTTTAACCTCAGAACAATAAAATTAATGTTCACACTTCTTCTTCAACCTCAGAACTATAACATTGTTGTAAGTACTTCATTTTCAATCTCAGAACTATAACTTTGTTGTTCACACTTCATCTTTAACCTCAGAACTATAACATCGATGCTCACACTTTATCTTCAACCTCAGAATTATGACATCGATGTTCACACTTCAACTTCAACTTCAGAACTATAACATCGGTGTCCACACTTAATCTACAAATTTAGTATTACATCTTTGATGTCCACACTTCATCTTCAACTTCAGTATTACATTTTTGATGTGCATACTTCATCTTCAACCTCAGTATTACATCTTTGATGTCCACCTTTTATCTGCAACCTCAGAACTACATCTTTTATCTCCACACGTTATCTTCAACCTCAGAACTATAACATCGATGTTCACACTTCATCTTCAACCTCAGAACTATAACATTGTTGTCAGTACTTCATTTTCGACCTCAGAATTATAACTTTGATGTCCACACTTTATCTTCGACATCAAAACTATAACGTGGATGTTCTCGCATTGTCTTCAACTTCAGAACTGTAATATTGGTGTTCATACTTCATCTTCAACCTCAGTATTACATCTTAGATATCCACAATTCATCTTCAACCTTAGTCTTGCATCTATGATGTCCACACTTTATCTTCAACCTCACAACTACCTCTTTGATATCCACACTTCATCTTCAACCACATAACTATAACATCGATGTCCACACTTCAACTTTAACCTTAGTATTACATCTTTGATGTCCACACATCATCTTCAACACCAGAGCCATAACTTTGATTTCCACACTTTAACTTCAACATCAGAACTAGAACATTGATGTCCACACTTCATCTTCGACATGAGAAATTTTACATTGATGTCCACACTTTATCTTTAACCTCAGAATTATAACATCGATGTTCACATCCCATCTTAAAACTGAGAACTATAACATTGATATCCACACTTCAACTTCACCCTCAAAACTATAGCATTGATGCTCACACTGCATCTTCAACCTCAGAATTATAACATCGATGTCCACACTTCATCTTCAACCTCAGAACTATAACATTTTAGTCAGTACTTCATTTTCAACCTCAGAACTATAACGTTGATGTCCGCACTTTATCTTCAACCTCAGAACTATAACATCGACGCGCACTTCATCTTCAACCTCAGAATAATGTCATCGATGTTCAACTTAAACTTCAGAACTATAACATCGGTGTCCACACTTCATTTTCAACCTTAGTATTACATCTTTGATGTCCACACTTCATCTTCAACTTCAGTATTACATCTATAAAACTGTCATTTACTGCCAATATAGTACCTTGCGGTGTATGGCAGAGGGGTCTTTGAGCCTGAGGAATAAAGGCCGCTTGGCTAGTGCAGTCGCCGAGAACTGTGCAGGTTAGGATTTTCTTTTTGCCCCCGACAGAAAAAAATCCGACACCTTACCGAGGGATCGAACCCGGGCCTCCCGATTGAGAGTCCGGCGTTCTAGCCTATCGGCCAGCCGCTCCTCAAATTACATCTATGATGTCCACAATTCATCTTCAACCTCAGAACTATAACATCGATGTCCACACTTCATCTTCAGCCTCGGTATTACATTTTGTATGAAAACGCGCCATCTTAAACCTCAGAATTATAACATCGATGTTCACACTTTATTTTCAACCTCAGAACTATACCTTTGATGTGCACATTTCATCTTCAACATCAGAACTATAACATTGATGTCCACACTTCAACTTAACCTTAGTATTACATCTTTGATGTCCACACTTCATCTTTGACATCAGAACAATAGCATGGATGTTCACACATCATCTTCAACTTCAGAACTGTAACATCGGTGTCCAGACTTTATCTTCAACCTCAGTATTATATCTTTGATGTCCACGCTTCATCTTCAACCTCAGAACTATACCTTTGATGTGCACATTTCATCTTCAACATCAGAACTATAACATTGATGTCCACACTTCAACTTAACCTTAGTATTACATCTTTGATGTCCACACTTCATCTTTGACATCAGAACAATAGCATGGATGTTCACACATCATCTTCAACTTCAGAACTGTAACATCGGTGTCCAGACTTTATCTTCAACCTCAGTATTATATCTTTGATGTCCACGCTTCATCTTCAACCTCAGAACTATATCTTTGATGTGCACATTTCATCTTCAACATCAGAACTATAACATTGATGTCTACACTTCAACTTAACCTTAGTATTACATCTTTGATGTGCACATTTCATCTTCAACATCAGAACTATAACATCGTTGTCCACACTTCAGCTTTAACCTTAGTATTACATCTTTGATGTCCACGCATCATCTTCAACATCAGAGCTATAACGTAGATGACACCACTTTAACTTCAACATCAGAACTAGAACATTGATATTTACACTTCATCTTCGACATCAGAACTTTTACATTGATGTCCATACTTTATTTTCAACCTCAGAACTATAACATCGATGTGCACACTTCATCTTCATCCTCAGAGTTATAACATCGGTGTTCACTCTCCATCTTCAACCTCAGAACTATAACATCGATGTTCACACTTCATCTTCATCATTAGAACTATAATATTGATGTCCACACATCAGTTTCAACCTCAGAACTATAACATTGATGTCCACACTTCATCTTCAACCTCTGAACTATAATGTCTATCTTCACACATCATCTTCAACATCAGAACTATAACATTGATGTCAGCACTTCATCTTCAATCTGACAACTATAACATTGATATCAATACTTCAACTTTAACCTCAGAACAATAACATTGATGTGAAAATGTCACCTTTAACCTCACAATTGTATTTGTTCATGCCAACACTCCATATTTAACCTCACAACTATAACATTGACACCTACGCTGTCTGATTTCAGTCCCACTTGCGGTTTGTCGGGCGTGTTCCTGCATCGGATTGTTGTGCGGGCTGTTGGCTGGAGTACTCGGCTTGGGTTACTTAATACGTATAGTCATGAAAAAGAGCATCCCACGTCTCGCCATAGGCACTGCTGTTGCTGGGAATGTCGCGGGTATGTGCTGGTCACTCTAACATACACATATTTGCTGAATATATACACACACATGTACAACAATAAGGAAGAGACGAACAACTTTCTTTAATCATGTGTTGAGAAGAGAGGCATTGGAGAACATCGAGACAACTGGAAAGATCAATGGGAAGAGAGGCAGAGGCAGACCAAGAGAAGTGATGCTGCTTGTACTGAGACAGTGGCATTGAGGAATATCATCAGCAGAGTTGATCCAGAACACCTAAGACTGAGATTTGTGGAGAGACATGAACGCCTATGCCAGTTAACAAGGCACTTGATAATAATGATATATCAGACGACCTTCTGGGAATGTAGGGTGGCAGTGAAGTGAGGATGGTCGCCTGCTTCTTTATGCTATGACCTACTATATTCATGTCCGTAAAATTCATTTCACATATTATATGGAAGTCACAGTGGCGCAGTAGTTAGCACTGCCATGGAGGCTAGGATTTTTTTAACTTATCTTGGATCAGTCTAAAACTGGTACCTTGCAATTTAGGGGACGTACAGGGGCCGGATTGATATTGAGTCATCATCCATCGAGTGTCTACTAGTCTATCAAATATCCAGACATCATTCCATCGAGTGTCTACTAGTCTATCAAATATTGAGACATCATCCATCGAGTGTCTACTATTCTATCAAATATTGAGACATCATCCATCGAGTTCCTACTATTCTATTAAATATCGAGACATCATTCATCGAGTGTCTACTATTCTATCAAATATCGAGACATCATCCATCGAGTGTCTACTAGTATCAAATATTGAGACATCATCCATCGAGTGTCTACTAGTCTATCAAATATTGAGACATCATCCATCGAGTGTCTACTAGTCTATCAAATATTGAGACATCATCCATCGAGTGTCTACTAGTTTATCAAATATTGAGACATCATCCATCGAGTTCCTACTATTCTATTAAATATCGAGACATCATTCATCGTGTGTCTACTATTCTATCAAATATCGAGACATCATCCATCGAGTGTCTACTAGTATCAAATATTGAGACATCATCCATCGAGTGTCTACTAGTCTATCAAATATCGAGACATCATCCATCGAGTGTCTACTAGTGTATCAAATATCGAGACATCATCCATCGAGTGTCTACTATTCTATCAAATATCGAGACATCATCCATCGAGTGTCTACTATTCTATCAAATATGGCACTAGCACCATATACCCGATAGCTTCAAGGCGTAGACAATGGTCCTTGATTGTTTCTTTTTCATATTGTTACAATGGTATCTATCAGCTACAGTATTGTGTTTGTATTTTATATTGATGATGGTGCTGATAATGATGGTGATGATGATGGTGGTGGTGATGGTGATGATTGTGGTGATGAGGATGGTGCTGGTGACGGTGGTGACATTGATAATAGTGATGATGGTGGTAATGATAGTGGTGATGATGGTGGTGCTAGTGGTGACGATGCTGGTGATGATGCCGGTGATGATGATGATGTTGATGCTTGTGATTATACTGTGATGATGCTGGCGATGATGCTGATGACGATGCTGGTGATGATGCTGATGTGGAAGCTGGTGATGATGATGGTGATGATCATAATGGTGATAATGGTGATGATGATGATGGTTGCGGTGGTGATGATGATAATGGTGATGGTGATGATGATTTTGATGATGATGATGATAATGATGCTGGTGACGTTGGTGATGGTGATGATGATTATGTTTATGATGATGATGGTGATGAGGATGGTGTTGATGGTGATGATGATGATGAAGATGATGATGAAGATGATGATGGTTATGATCGTGATGGTGATGGTGATGACGATAATGATATGATGGTGACGATGATGATGACAATGGATAACAAATCCATTTAAAATGACGTATATTTTCCTCTCCCCAGTTGCTTTACTCCTAGCGTGTATTATTGTCTGGGCAGCCACCATTCACGGGACTGACGCCAAGTTTGGATACTCCTTTGCCTTAAGCATCACGGGCTGCATCCTTCTTGCCTTAGGTATTAATATTATCCTTCTGGTGTCATGGCAAAAAGGTTAGGTGAAATCCTGCAGCAGTTGAGGTAGTCCAAGGCAACAGCGTTATTATCTCAGTTGTCAACACTTTTGTTACTGTCATTGTTGTGTTAAGATAAGCATCGATCATTAAACCAATACATCCTTCTACCTAGCAGCAGACTTTGTTTGTTTCAATCTGCATATATCAACAGCATGTTTATTACCTACATACTTGTCTACTATCTATCTATCTATCTATCTATCTATCTATCTATCTATCTATCTGTCTGTCTGTCTGTCTGTCTATCAGTCTATCTATTTATCTATCTATCTATCTATCTGTCTGTCTGTCCGTCAGTCTGTCTATCAGTCTATCTATTTATCTATCTATCTATCTATCTATCTATCTATCTATCTATCTATCTATCTATCTATCTATCTATCTATCTAAGTCGTCGCTGAACGTGTTGCATGGAGGGCAAAGATCAGAAATGGAATAAAGACAAAGGTGAAAATTATTGCAGATAAATCACACACCGAGCGTATGAGACATAAGATGGTGCATGATGGTGGAAATGACCACGTGTTCACATGCACCCAACTTGAACGGACATTTACAGCGCGAATTGGCCTTATCAGTCACATTCGCTACCGCCATAGGTAAAAGTTAATACGCCTTTTTAAAGCAGAAACTATCGTATGTCAAGACGGCAAGGTGCCAATGTGTACTATCTATCTATCTATCTATCTATCTATCTATCTATCTATCTATCTATCTATCTATCTATCTATCTATCTGAGACAGTATGGAAAATGCTTTTTGCAAAAATCGCCCAAGCTTACCGGGAGAACATGGACTGGAATATTTTTGGAAACAGAAAGTTCAAGGACCAGAATTGTTTTTAAAATAGTTAGAGGTTGAGCGGGAGAGCATGACCGAATAGCGGCAAGGCCATCTTCCATTGTTAACTAATGGTTTCTCAGGGAGAGGAGTGCTGGATGTAATGTACACTCTGGTTCAAGCTGTCAGAGGGACAATGGTGAACTTTGGAGGCAGCAGAATTTATGGGTACAAGGCGGCATTGGAAGTGACCTTGGCTGTCAGAAGAGAACGCCACTCTCCGAATTTATGGTAGCGGGAAAAAGTACATGAACTTAGGACTGAACTTGGCCGTGAACTCCAGCTAACAATGTCGATTTGGGGCATAATGATATTATGCAGAGTAAGATGCAAATTAAGCAGGGTACGCGAGGTACTGATTGGATGACCGTAGCGAGATGAGAGAAGCATGGTCACGTGATTCAAGAAAGGCGCCAACTCAAGAGGTGATATATACTTTGGATCCAGTCAGTTTAGACAGTGTGGAACGAGCAAGGGTGCGGTAGCAACAGGGCCGAGGGCTGGGCTGTCGCCCAGCCCAGGAAGTGTGAGTTTGGAACTCCGGCAATGGTGATGTCCATATCCCAGGCTGTTTAGTGTCCAGGAAGATGGAGGGGCAGTATTAAAGACGGAAAAGATGCACATATCACCGTTTCGTCTGGACTGCCGAAGAAACGCAGGATGGTCGAGGATCTGTGAACCATTTATTCCAGATAGATAAATCTGATGGAGTGGAACGCAAATTCCGAGGATCACAAAATGGCGTGCAAGCCATTTGAGAAGGACTGTTGGCTAAAGAAGAACACTCATTAGTTGCAGATGATGGCTAACGTCAAATAGGACAACCACTAGCCAGAGACACTGCAATCGGAACCACACAGGAGACTAAGGTCAATCGGGATCACACAGGAGACTAATGTCAATTACGACTGGAAACCGTGTGGTGGGATCCACGGCAAACGAGAGGTTGAAGAGAGCAATCGTATTTCAAATATGGGACCCAGATGATCAACGGGACGGCAGAAGTTGAATGTAAGTTGACGTAAGACTTAGACCTAATTAGTTTAATTGTATATTATAATCAGGTACCTTAGTTTGGAGAGCTATAGCAAACTACCGTAGGTGAACTTACCGCATAATCATGAACGACCGACAAATGTCAGGATTGAGTGCAGCGTCCTGCAAAGGGCCCACATCTAACTAACTAGCTAACTATAATAGCAGTCTAAACAAGGAAGCGTTGACAAACTACTGAGCGTTAACCCGCTAAAGGGATCACAACCCGGCAAAGGATCAGGACTGAATGCGACGTCCTGCATATGACCTATATTTAAATGGCCGAAATAGAGTGATGGGAGTCAAATTAATCGGTTAGATAAGCAGAGTGTAGATAAACTATATATGTGCATGTAAACTAAGCAATTAGGCTACAAGATTAATGATAACTAGGCTGGTCAACACAGCCTGTAAATATAAAACTAAAGGCTACTGCAAGGTATAAATCAACACAGAGACCGGGTCTAGCAGACGAGTTCGCACCTGCGAAGCGACCACTGGGTCAACCAGACAATAAGGACAGGTGAGATCGGCGGAGAGACTTGGGCGGTATGGAAAGGAATGTGGTCTTTTGTTCGCTGGACAGAGGCGAACGGGGTCACGTTTCTGTTGTTGTGTAGTTAAGTTGGCCTGGCGTGGTACAGGCAGCGAGTTCAAATCTTCGGGTAAATGGTTAAATACCTTTAGGGTTATGTTGGCTGTAGGCGGCGCGTCGGGAAATAGGCGATAATAATGTTAGTTAAATATATAGTAGACGATAAATTACTGTGTTTAAAATACTGTTGTTAATTTATGTTATGGCTAAGATATACTAATACTAGTATAGATAAAGAAGCGATAGATGTTAAGGACTTTGTAGGTAGTGAAAGACTAAGGTTTATTATTACATAAAACTCACGGGTATTGTTTTATAATGTTTCAGGCATTGCCTGGGTAAACTTGAGTTGCCTAGACATACCGGGCATAGCTGAATAAACAGTTACCCGCTGAACAAGTTGGATGGGAGCGAATTAATTCCCTGGGTATATGGATTGATGGATCAATCTATGGATCAATGGGTATTCGGACTAAGTAAATGGGCCACTTATAGGCCTGCAGAACGGTTACTGCGAGATAGACAAAGGGCCGGTGGAAATCCTAGCTTTAGTTCTTTGCTTCATGCAGTTAGTAGGTGATTGTAGGTAGTATTTCCCTAACATCCGGTTGCATAGTTTATTATATTATCTACCTCCCCCTTGTGACGTCATGCGGTATTGTGTTGTTATTGGAGTCGATTATGGATAGATGTGTCTGCAATGCATGTACTGTTTACTCTACGCGATTATGTTGTAGATTGTCACTCTGTTACTGTTCAGAAGGAAATAAATATATGATTGAGTTGTCTTTTATTTCGACTTGTCAGTCTGAGATTGTGTAGATTAGAGTAGTTTAGAGACATTGTGAGGTGGGCTGTGCATCTCTTCTATAACCTGATAACATACACCACGAGGCATTGATGGTGCAATAGTACAATTAACTATTGTTCTCACGCGGAGACACGAACCTAAATCTTTCCTATCCCTTACTCTCATCCTTTTTCTCCTTCTCTCTCTCTCCCCCCCCCCCCCCCCCCCTCTTTCCTTATTATCAAAGATAGTGCGTTGTAGGCAGAATTCGACTGAGGAACGAACTTTTAGGCTTCACACTATTTATATCATTTCCAATTCCCCCTTGTTCTCTTCTCTCTCTCCTCACTTCCTCCTCCTTCTTCCCCTTTTTTTTCTCTTGATCACATATCTATCTATCTATCTATCTATCCATCCATCCATCCATCTATCTATCTATCTTTCTATCTATCTATCTGTGTGTGCGGGTGGGGGATGTGTGTGTGGTGAGGGATGTATATGTTGGAGGGGTTGTGTGTGGGGGATGTGTGTGGG
>JACEFZ010015948.1:0-15000 GCA_014155875.1 Cepaea nemoralis
TTTACCACCCATTACCTCCGGGGATTGGATATACTACTTGATCTAGCACCATATACCAAATACGTCTTTGGACGGGTAAAAATGACCTTTACGTACTTTACTGACCTTACCTACACCGACCATGCATGTCACAGTAGTCACCGACTCCATTCTTACACTAACCTCTACCATGTGACAAGTCATCGACTCCATCATTACGTCTACCTGTAGCGCGTCGCAGACTCCAACCTCACGTCTACCTCTAACACGTGACAATAGTCACAGACTCCATCCTTACACCGACCTCTTAAATGTGACAATAGACTCAATCCATACACCGACCTCTACCATGTGACAATAGTCACAGACCCCATCCTTACACCGACCTCTAACATGTGACAATAGTCACAGACTCCATCCATACACCGACCTCTAACATGTGACAATAGTCGCCGACTCCATCCTTACACCGACCTCTAACATGTGACAATAGTCACAGACTCCATCCATACATCGACCTCTACCATGTGACAATAGTCACAGACTCCATCCTTACACCGACCTCTACCATATGACAATAGTCGCAGACTCCATCCATACACCGACCTCTAACATGTGACAATAGTCACAGACCCCATCCTTACACCGACCTCTAACATGTGACAATAGTCACAGACTCCATCCATACACCGACCTCTAACATGTGACAATAGTCGCCGACTCCATCCTTACACCGACCTCTAACATGTGACAATAGTCACAGACTCCATCCATACATCGACCTCTACCATGTGACAATAGTCACAGACTCCATCCTTACACCGACCTCTACCATATGACAATAGTCGCAGACTCCATCCATACACCGACCTCTAACATGTGACAATAGTCGCAGACTCCATCCTTACACCGACCTCTAACATGTGACAATAGTCACAGACTCCATCCATACATCGACCTCTAACATATGACAATAGTCGCAGACTCCATCCTTACACCGACCTCTACCATATGACAATAGTCGCAGACTCCATCCTTACACCGACCTCTAACATGTGACAATAGTCACAGACTCCATCCTTACACCGACCTCTAACATCTGACAATAGTCGCAGACTCCATCCTTACACCGACCTCTTACATGTGAAATAGTCACAGACTCCATCCTTCCACCGACCTCTACCATGTGACAATAGTCACAGACTCCATCCTTACACCGACCTCTACCATATGACAATAGTCACAGACTCCATCCATACACCGACCTCTAACATGTGACAATAATCGCAGACTCCATCCATACACCGACCTCTAACATCTGAAAATAGTCGTAGACTCCATCCATACACCGACCTCTAACATCTGAAAATAGTCGTAGACTCCATACTTACACCGACCTCTAACATCTGACAATAGTCACAGACTCCATCCTTACACCGACCTCTTCAGAGCACGAGCTCCGTCAGTTGTAACACTTGCCATCTTGTTCCAAACCAACCCAGTTCTTTCAATACAGTTAGTAACAGCATTGAATATATCAAAAACTCAGAAACTCTTCGGTTAGTTTGAAAGAAGTGTTTATTCCACGTATAAATATCAACAATTGGCCAGTATCATGTACATCGGTACTCTCATCCAATGCAAGAGAGTACCACACATTTTGTTTACTTGCATCTTGAAGTTTATGCATCAAATTACCACTTATCTTGTCAACACGTCTGACCACAGTTCTCCATTATAAAGTAATGTTGCCAAATCTGTTTGTTTTTTGTTTGTTCTGGACACATAATATTTCCTTGATGAACTCGCCATCAGAAAATGGCTTGTTCTGTTTTACAATTCTGTGTGACAGCACAAGACTAGCTTCAGTTGTAGCATTTTGAATTGAAGACTGTTTAGTGAAAACAGATTGCTGTTTCTCCAAATTTTTCACCAACTCCCGACATTTCCTTTCCCTCCCTTCGGTTGTTAAATTGTATCCGAAATCGGAATGTTTTGTTTGATAATGTCTTTTTAAATTGTACTCCTTGAAGACAGCCACTGACTCACGACACAACAAGCACACTGATTTGCTGCCAACTTTTATAATACAGTACTTAGTTGTCCATTCATCAATAAAAACACGGCATTCATCTTCAATCTTACGTTTGTTATTGACACTCATTGTTTCAATAAAATTCGAACAGTTAGAATTGTGCAAAACCTTAAAACGGAAATGAAACAAAACCTACTTCCGGCTGTGTGTTAAAATAAAATATTCGGGAAACAAGTAGTAAACTCAGAATAAATTTCAGAAACATATCAAGACTACTACAACAAATAAATTAATTTGAACATTGTAAATGTGGAAATAATTTATAACAGCAAACAACTTTTAAATTTAATATTTTCTTGCAAAATAAATCATTATATTCACCGGAGAAATATATGTTTTTCATAAAATCATCATTATTAAATTTTTACGTGTCGAAAATATTTCTCTATATGAAAATCGATAAATTCGCATTTTAGCATTACTGGTTCCAAATGTTGCTGTTTGTAGCCGAGGGCGGGGTTGGGGTGAGCGCCCTACATTGCAGAAATACGCCAATGGCTCGTGCATTCATCACCCATGCAGCAAAAGTCCAACTCCTGGCCTTATCGTGGCGGAACTGTTTTAACTAACAAGAGAATGAGCGGCGGCGAGTCACTGGCGCCGAGAAATAACCAGAACGCTCTAGATGTGTATGCATGTACATGCATGCGCAGACATGTGTGTGCTTGCCTACACACCCAAACTCGAGTAAGAATACAGTCTGCTCTAGCAAATGAAAGGTGCTGAAGACGGAGGCAACCAATCAGGAGGCGCACCATAGAAATCAGGATGCCACGCAATTACGCGTAAGACATTTGTAATGTCGACTACTGCTAAATGTTATGGACCTCGCCCTGCTTTGGAACCCCAGGCAGGTGCAGTGCCGGGCACTATGCCTCGAATTTGTCCAACCACAGCTACTGGAGGTCCTTCTCAGATGTTCTGTGGAGCCAGGGGACCTGAGATTAGAGTGTCTGGCCATACCAAACAAAGACTAAAACCAATGCACTTGAATGCGGAGGGAGTCAGCACCAACAAAACTAAATTTAGAACTAGAAAACATCTTGGACCAAGAAAAGGTAAGCGTAAGTTGCTTGCAAGAAACTCACCTCAGCGAAAACGAAATAATGTCTCGGAAATTGCCAGTACTAAGGACACTACTTTCTTAACTTTGCAGTCAGCATAAGGACACCATACAGTAGATACCATCCCATTGTGGAGCACCCGGAAACGACAGAACTGATCTATTGGCAGAGGAAGGAGCAAAAGAAGAACAGCCTGATGTGCCCGTTACATACCACCAAAAGAAAAGAATGATCAAATCAGTCAGAAGGTCACCAAAACCTGCTCAAGACGACTACCCCGTTATGGACAGACCAGAACAAGTCATTATTCTGCGCCTCAGAACAGGGCACAATAGATTATGCAACCACATGTATACAAGATTCAAGATTGGTGAATCAGCCATGTGCACATGTAAATTGGCGTCGCAGAGCACATATACTCAAAGACAACCCAAATTACAACATGTCTAGGCAAACCTTCTGGCCTAGAGAGACGACAGTGGAAGATAAACTCTATGGACTGCTGAGTGAACTAAAAAGGACAGTTAAATTCATACAAGAGGAGATATTTGCAGTTATAGACATATGTAAGGCGAGCGAAAGAAGAAGAAGCATTACATTACGAAGTTCAAGGACTGATTACAAAAACAGATAATTAGAAAGAAATTTTATCAAAAATGTTAAAACAATCATAACGGTACATGAAATTTTGTAAAATTCAACAAAATAACTTAGAAACGAAGTACACATTATTATTTATAAATGCCCTCGCGGGCCGCATAAAATCAGTTGGCGGCCGCATGCGGCCCGCGGGCCGTAGTTTGCCACCCTCTGCTCTAGAGTAAATTGGGCAGGCCGAGAGAGGAATCATGCTGCATGGACAACACTTCGTCTCTTCATTTCAGCCCAGGCTTTGTGCTATGGAGCGGCCATTCTCTACCGCCATGGGTTGTAATTATTATGCCATTTCCAAAGCACAATGTAACAAACTATTGTCTATCAAGACAAAAGGTGTCAGTGTTGCAACCCGCCACTTTTAATTCCTATGACTTGCTTGCTTGTGTTCGCTGGCTGTGAACTCCAGTGCGAAGTCCTGTATGCCGGATGAAGACATCCGTGTTGTCCAACATCAGTGTGATGTCATTACAGGACCTGAGGTTTGCGTGAGCATCCGTTGTCCCATGTCTGGCTTATTGGTGTGCAGACTGGTGGTTCCTCGCCGTACAGGCAGATACTCTCTGACTTCGGAGGAATCAACGATCCTACTGACTTTAGCCAGGACCTCGAAGGGACCTGTTGCCCATCACGCTCGGCGAGGACGAATCAATAGGCCTTGGCCAGTATAGAAACCAGCCCTGGTGCCTTGGAAATACCTCTGCGTCCCACTTCCCATGACATTTATCAGTACCCATTTAAGGCTGGATCGACATGGGACCCCATGTAATTTTCGCCGGTAAGCGAGCGTCTAGCCACAACTCTGCCTCGGCTCCCATAATATTAAGTGTCCACCAACTAGTTAGCTGCGTATCCTTTACAGGACGTCGCAGTCAACATCCGCATGTTTGGGGTTGTTTGTGATTTTTTTGCCAGTTTACTTTCAGTAGTTTGTCGTTGCTTACTGAACGACAGGCACACATATCATTGCAAGAAAACCAGCGCAAGGCAGTTTGTTGTCAAACTCCCGCAGCTCTGTTTCGAAGGTGGTATGTGGGATTACGAATTGCGTCGGCAACACCTTGGCCACGGAGCAGGCTAGCAACTAGACACCCGTTATAATGTTGGTCATGCGTCGAAGTACGCTTGTTCCTGCAGCGAGGCACTGTCGTGATTTGGTGGTGACAGGTTCGAATCTTGGTCGGTAAATAGCTTTCAATTTTTGTGTTGTTTAGTGCGCCCTCTAGACTCGAATTCGTTCCCCTACTTCCGTGAGAGCCAAACAATACATGTGTGTTTATTTATGAACTGTCTAAGTGCTCTAAAAGGGTTTCCCAATATATATATATATATATATATATATATATATAATATATATATATATATATATATATATATATATATATATATATATATATATATCCAACCAACTTTCCATATTGTGTACCAATGCATGAACTAAAACATTGCATAATGATCAATACATCATAAAAAAACATAATCTTTGTGTATCCGCAGGTCTATTACTCTCTTCAATAACACACAAACCATGTACTTTGCTAATAATGGTCCATGAATAAATTTCGAGGCGATGCATTGCCTCTGTCTTCCATCAACTATCTGGGGAGTTTGTTTACCGACTCTATATCAGGTGGTTGTTTACATTGCCTCAACCAGCCTCTGATTCCTGTCGATGCTGTGTCTACCCTTCATGTACCCATACCTCATGTTTCCTATATCTTTAAAACATCTGTTTGCTAATCCTAACCCTGGTTCAGTGATGTCGTTAACACTCTTTTGAACTGCCTTAACTTTGCTATCTGCATATTGTACCGTTACACTGGAGTCTCTGTTTAGTCTGACCTCTTTATTACATCCTGGCCAATATACGTGACATCGTGCTCTCTGCTGCTTACGTCTTATTCCTATGTGTCCTGCACATGCACTATCCTAAGCTGTTCTAGTATATCGGTCTCTATGTGCTAACGGTACTACTACTTGCCCACATGCAGTTCCGCCATCTGACAACCGACGAGTGAGAACATTGTTCTTCCTTTCGAAGCACCATCTACCCTTCTTTGATTGTCTATGTTCTACTTTACTACACCTTGGACACATTTGTCTATAGTAGCATCTTGTCTCTGGGAGTCACTACAGCTATGTTTGAGATCCATTCTCACCTGCTCAGCTGTACTATCCTTTTCCACAGTTCCTATGTCTACTTCATGTGCCTCTTTTACTTCAGTTATACTCTCCAATTTAGGTTTTATTTTGGTAACTACCTCGTTACTACTTAAACTATGTTTCTGGTCCCAAGAAACTACTTCTTCTGTAAAGTCTTTCACTCCGGGCATATTTCCTATAATCAGATCTGCCACTGGTGAGTCTAGACCATACACTGTCACTATTCCTGTGATATATGGTGTTTTCACTGTTATCACGGCTACTGGGTAGAATTCTACTGTCCCATTAAATGTAATGCATCTAATCTTTTTTCCTGTATAATCCGAATGATCTACCAAACTTTTTCTAACCCCGATGGACGTACATCCGGAATCCATAATTGTTAACTCTGGCCTATCATTAACAAATCCATGGTGCATCTTCAGACTTCCTCCTTCATGCACTGCTGATCCTGCTTTAACTGTGTGACCAAATATTAAGACCGGTTGACCGTCTTTTTCAAACAGAGGTTTGCATCCACTACAATTCTCATTGTTAAGCGTCCCAATTACTTGCGCTGCATTAGAGTGCTCCGTTTCTCCCACCGTACACTCATAGCTAAAATGGTTCTTTTTTCCACATTTGAAACAAATGATCTCCTTTTTCCTGTTATTTATTGGCTCACTTCGGTTGATTGTAGCATCACACTGTGCTGCCTTGTGTCTCCAGCTCCCACAATTCCAACATCCTGCATAACTACTTGGACATTCTCTGAAAGTTCCCCCTTTTGTATGGGTAATGCCCTGCTCTGCCAACATGGTTGCCACGGAAACCATTATCTTGAGACTCTTGTTGTTCATACTTCTGTGCTAAATCCACACTTTTCGACCTTGCTCTGATAACTGGATTCTGGTCCTGTTTTGTATACGCTGCACAGACTATTTCCTCACTCATTTGTCTACCAATACAACTGTTTGGATGTGCAGTCATGTAATTTTGCCCTAACTGAGACATTGTGTCTATGTCCTTTGGTTTACGTTCTTCAAAGAAAGCCACTAAGTTTGTATTACATGATGATAATACTTTGTCTCTTAACATCAAATCTACTAATCTATTAAAATCTTGTCCCAACTTCCGCAAGCTCCATCCATTTATTAAATGTGTTCTTTACTGTATTGACAAAATCTGTAAAATCCTGATTTGTCTCTGGCCCTAATTGTCCTAAACTTTGTTCTGTATCCATGTTCAGTTAGTTGGAACTATGTAAGTAAACGTTGACGCAAAATAGTGTAATTGTTTCTTTCTTCCAAAGGTAAATTAAACATGGTATCTAGGGCCTTACCCGTCAGAAAGTCGCCCAGTCTAATAGCATACTAACCTTCAGGGCTGCCTAACGCTTTCGCTGATGCTTCGAATCTCGACAGATAAGCTGCAAGACTGTCTCGGTCCGTAAAATATGGCAGTTTTAGTCGCTGTGACGACTGCGAAGGTCTTATGCCTTCCTCACTTTGACCCTTAGATGATAGTTCTAGTTTTCTGAGTGCAACCGCCTTCTCAATCTCAAACTGATACTTTTATTTTTCCATTTCTAGTTTCAATTGTGTCTCTTCCTGTAGACGCTTGTTTTCCATTTCTAGTTTCAATTGTGTCTCTTCCTATAGATGCTTGTTTTCCATTTCTAGTTTCAATTGTGTCTCTTCCTGTAAACGCTTGTTTTCCATTTCTACCTGTCTCTGTTCTCTCTCAGCCTGTCTTTGTTCTCTTTCAGCCTGTTTTTCTTCTTTTGCTTCTGCATACTCCTGTAACTCTTTACCCTTCAGGCCTAACCGTTCACCTGCTTCAATATATTCCATCAAAGTCAGCATCTTGTACTTGTGGACACGTTGCTGTCTGTCAGCCAACTATAATATACAGACACTGCTTCTAGTCTTTGTGCACCTTCCCTAAGTACACGACCACTCAGACTGTATGTAAATTCGTAGTACTAATACTATTAATCTGTACTCAACCAGTCACTCAATAAGCACTAGGTAGTGATGGGGGAGGTATTTCCCTCTACTCCCTTATATATATATATATATATATATATATATATATATATATATATATATATATATATATATATATATATATATGACAACTATTTTCATAAAGTCTCTAGAAATATTGTTAAACACACACACACACACACACACACACACACACACACACACACACACACACACACACACACACACACACACACACACACACACACACACGAATGAATTATACGATACGGTGAAGTCTATAAAAACGCTAGACGCACTAGCTGAGTACATGAAGACGGTGATCACAAAGAATAAACTACAGTAACATCCACAATCTTGTGTGAGACGACCACAGTGCGCGTAATATATATAATATAGATATATATATCTATATATATATATATATATATATATATATATTATATATATATATATATATATATATATATTAGTACACTGACAAAGACCACTAGACAGTAGATATTACTGGATCACAATAATCCAAAATCCGAAGAACCCAATATCATATGTAACTATAATGAAAAGAAAAACGAAAGTATAACATCAAAATATACACAGATCTGACGTTAGATACAAAAAGGCACGGTATATAATCCAGGACTACCACTGTGTCACTGCAGAACAAAACAAATCGACCTTTCGATTTACTTCCCAGAAAATAAATGGTGCACCTAAGAAACTTACTTTGCCCTGTCTCACGAACTCCGCGAAATAACACAAAGATATCCTACTCCTGACAAACACTGGACCACATACAAATAATTGCGTAACACCCGAAAACAATATATATATATATATATATATATATATATATATATATATATATATATATATATTATATATATATATATATACCACACACACACACACACATATATAAATATATATAAGACAATGAGAGCAAACGAAATGTCCAAATGGTTGGCCGACACAATGAAGTCTTCAGTTTGTTTGAAATTGTTTACAATAATCGCCTGGAAAATGTCTGTTTGTAAATGTTCCAAAATGTCTACGCCGCTAAATCACAACAGACAAATGTTCTTTTGATATGTTGTTACTTTCCCTGGAAGTGGTGATAACAAAGTAATAATCCAAACGTCTTGTCTCAAACCAGTCCGTAACGTTATTATACCTTGGTTGCGGAGATGGTCCGTAGTTGTGTCATATATGTGATAGATTCACGTTTAAAGACAAAGTTCAACAAAAAAATGGCAGCAAATGTCCAGCGCTTTAACTCTGTACAGTCAGTTCTTTTTGGCAACTGTATGCGACAATGTTTGCGGTGATGACACGTAATCATTCGTTGTACAAATGTTTGCTCATGACAGAGTAATGATAACAAAGGGATTCAACACAAGGGCGAACATAAAGTCTGGTTTTCGTTCAACAACTTGTTTTGTTCATTCACGATTCATCTTCACGACATATCAGTCATCTTGACAACCATAGGCCGTGGAAATTTCCTGAGTACCTTCACTCCATCCACCCCGACTCATACTGTGACCTCAATTTCTCTTTATCATCGTCAGTGGAAAAAAATCCTCAGTAACTTCGTACTGGTAAACAGCCTTGACTTGTCGACCTGCGATCACACAGTGCGATTGCCTCGCCACACACACCTGTCACTATCTTTGGATTTTCAATCCTGTCTTGTCCTACACGCACATATAGGACTGACCGCTCCTGTCGTAAACAACTTTTTGTCCACGCGACTTTTCACCTGTGCTGTCCACTGGTCCCGTCTCTTGACCTATAAACACATGCGCCTGTCCTCCCACACGACAGTTTTTGTCTGTGCGCTCTTTGTGACTAGTGACCAACCCCGTCACCCCACACTCTCCATTGATCTGTGCCGTGTCTTCTCCACGCGCGCTGTTTTTGATGTGCCGTGGTGTCCTTTCGTGAACTGTCTGCTAGCTTGCGTATTCACTCTCGTCTGTCTGTGTTAATTATTTGGTGCACACACAAAAGAGTTGTCGTTAATCTCTTGCGGCAATAATGTCTAAATTGATGGAACGTAATCACCAGATAATAACTCCTCTTTAAGCGACAAGCTCACAGATATCTTAATATATCACCGTGATCCTTGACCGAACTTAGTCGTCAGAAAATCTTTACTAAGGGACGAGTTCTCAGATATCTCAGAATGACAACAATGTCTATAATGCAGTGGGTTTCTTGACCGGAGAGCCCTAAGATATCTCAATATTGCACCGTTTTCCTTGACCGGCGAGCCTCCCAGATATCTCACGATGTTCTTTATAATAATTGAGTGACATGGTCGTTGTCTAGGTTACACTGCTCCTTGTATGTCATTACAGAGTGCAAGTTGAGCTAGCCTCCTGTCTCATAATCCAACTCACTCCCGCAGTGAACATCCACCAGTCATTACACAAGATTGAGTTGGCGCACATAATCCTTTAATGCAGAAAGAACACGGACAAACGGAACATAATTCTATATCCAGAAACAATATAATCCATAGAATATATATATATATATATATATATATATATATATATATATATATATATATCCTCCTCAAAACTTAACCAGCACACATCACTGCCTTCTAAAGCCCTCTTAATCTCCAGTTTACAAGACAGTTATCCAGCTACTATCCACGGCTGGACCTCGCACAATACAACCCACACACTGGGTCTAGGCATGCACTAACTATTCAACCCACTCTGGGGTTTAGGCCTACATTCACAACTGGGAGAACAACACTACCCTGGACGGAGCTCACCCACTCCACTCTTCGACCAGCTCGGAGTCCAGATATCAACTGTCCTTTAAGTCCCCTGACTTCCCACACAACGCGACTGTCTCTCACCCCATCCACCCTGGGGGTCTCTATCTACCCTCATCGTTATTTCTCAGGGCTGGTTGTTTTTCTCATAGCCCCGCTACAGGTCACTCACCTCAATGTCAAAGCCCCAGGCATATGTCATATATATATATAAGCTTGTTGCCTGGTGTCATCATTGAGGAATATGCTCCATATAGTCATATTCTATATTCTTTATCGTCGGTCTCTCTGGCCGAGAGGTTACAACACTTTCTCAGTAATCCCGTTTATCAAGCAGAGTCTCGTAGCGGGGCGAGAGCTTGGAGCAGTTCGATCCCCGCTGGTGACTTGCGGGATAACTGAGCCGGCAGCTCAGAAAGCAATGGCAAACTACTGAGCGTAATCTTGCCAAGAAATCAACATACAGCTAAAAGATGCTGATGTTGACAGCGATGTCCTGTAAAGGATATGCAAACCATTTTTTATTTTTGTTGCCATGCCCGCTCGTCAATGTCCCTTTGCCCGTTGAGTTGGAGTCCGTTGGCACGGGACTACCTAAATCACGTAAAGAGAACATAACCAGCCTGTGCCTAATTCCGAGATGTGCTCAATCATGAGCTGGACACATTCGATCATGCTTCTTCGCAGATGTGAAGTTGCAGAACCAGTCTTGCATACTCCGCTGATTTCTGAACTATGTGAGGGACAAGGGATCACAGTAGACCACGTGAGGATGATACTGTGGTGCCAGGTCGGAGAACAGGCTTCTACACCAACCTCGCCCCAATGGATGCACGACAATGCATCGGAATTAAGAGTTAGAACTCACATTCCTCTAGAACAGTGGTTCTCAACCGGTGAGGAATTCCCCCCTCCCCCAACCGTAGGGAATTTTAGTGTTTCCATGGGGGTGGAGAGGTTGGGAAATTAAGACCACAGATTGGCAGATTCCAACTGGCTTCAGGACCACACAAAACGCGATCGTCCCCTTTTCTTGAATTATTTGTGAGCGTTGCGTCTCCGATCTGAGGAGATTAAGCATACTCGTGATGTTAAATCCCCGGATTATTTCAAGATCGCGATAATACTATAATCGATTACTTGATATTGTTTTTCCCTCCATACTGTACTTTTCTGTACGGTTCTGTACTTCTCGCCCTTCTGAAATTCATTTTATAACGTAAGTAGACCGCAAGTCACGTTTTATGTAGACGTCTAAACTTGTTATAGTTATTAAATGTGTTATTAAATTTAGCTTCCATGTTTACGTACACTGGGAACATCCCAAACTAAAATGAAGAAGATCGCATGCTGTAATGTGATATTTCAATTCGGGAAATAGCCGGGGGAAGGAAAGAAGGGCGGAGGGGGTGACATTCTGAACATATGGTGAAAGGTTTCATGGGCCAAAAAAGATTGAGAACCACTGCTCTAGAAGACTCACAATCAACCATTCTCCGTTGATACAACCTTCTCTTACCCCTTGCTGTCACAGTACACTTTTAGCACTGACAAATACAATCATACATCTCATATAATTCTTATATCGGGTACAGCAAAACCGGGCATATTGATCTGTGTTACCTTCTAGAGAAAATATTTTTACCAGCTTTTCAATCCAGACTTCAGCGTACGGATCACTACCACCAGAAAAATGTAATCTCTTGGACAACTTTCGGTGGGAATCTCTGACCGACTGGTTCGCCGTGTGTTTGCTCTAAATAGACAGTGGATTGATTTCTCTGCTAGGTGAAAGGTTGACATTTCAACCGGCAGTAGACTGACAGAATCATTTGACCAGGCTGGCATTCCGCTGGATAAATACTCAGCATTTCCAGCAGTAGAAAATCTGCATGTGTTTGACAACGGGTTTGGCATATACAGTTTCAATATTAGGAATAATTAAATAGTTGTTCTAAACTTAATTTGAGTAGTGAGTGCCCTTTCTGGTGTCCCGTGGGGCTATTTCTGTCATCGAAATAGTTCTTTTGGTCAAGCAGCGAGGTACTTTGGACAGATAACGTTTGTAGCTTCAATTTTATACTTCTCCCTGATAGCACAATGTTATATTCCCCTATGATAGAATAATGTTATACTCCCAATTTTATACAATGTTATACTCCCCTCTGATTCCACAATTGTATACTCCCTCTGATCCAATAATGTTATACTCCCCTCTGATCCAATTAGGTTATATTCCCTTCTGATCCCATAATGTTATACTCCACTCTGATCCAATAATGTTATACTCCCCTCTGATTTCATGATGTTGTACTTCCCTATCATCTCAAAATACTATATTTCCCTCTGATCCCACAATACTATACTTCTCTATGATCTCATAATGTTATACTCCCCTCTGACCCCATAATGATATACTCCCCTTTGATCCCATAATGTTATACTCCCCTCTGATCCCATAATTTTATTCACCCCTCTGGTCCCATAATGTTATACTCCTCTCTGATCCCATAATGTTATACTCCCCCCCCCCCCCCCCCATCGATCCCATTTTATACTCCACTCTGATCCCGTAACACTAAACTCCCCTCTGATCCCACAATATTATACCCCCCCCCCCCTTCTACTCCCGTGATGTAAAACATCTTGATCCTGTAATGGACTTAGGTCTACCCAGTTAAGTGAAAGATAATCCCCGTGATCCTGATATTCTCGGATTCCTATGCTATAATTTTCTCTGATACGAATGCTATACAATTTAATTTACAGAACGTCGGAATCAACCCTAGCACGCATTTGGGTGTTGGTCATTTTATATTTAATTTCACGTTCAGTAATTTGCCATGGTTATATGAACACCCAAATATCCTACCATTAAAACAACCAGCGCAACTTGACTGCTCCCATATCGCCTGCAGCCTGATTGGTACCCTGTTAAGGAATTGTGATATTGCGTTCACAAATCCTAAGCCACTGATGCTGAAGATGTTATAATGTCATCACTGATGCCGAGGATGTTATAATAACATCTTTGATGCCGAGTATGTTATAATGTTCTCTCTGTTTCAGAGGATGTTATAGTGTCCTCTCTGATGCCGAAGATGTAATAGTATCCTCCCTGATGCCGATGTTGTTATAATGTCCTCTCTGATGCCGACGATGTTATAGTGTCCTCTCTAATGCAGAGGATGTTATAATCTCCTCTCTGATGCCGAGGTTGTTATAGTGTACTCTCTGATGCCGAGGATGTCATAGTTTCCCCTCAGATGCCGATGTTGTTATAATGTCCTCACTGATGCCGTGGATGTTATAGTGTCCTCTCTGATGCCAAGGATGTTATAATATCCCCTTTGATGCCAAGGATGTGATATAATCCTCTTCCCATCAACCCCCTTCCTCCTCCATCCACACGATGTTATACCCCTATCTGATCATAACATAGTGGACTGAATGCACATTGTCTTCAGACAATTGTGTAAATTTGAGGATGCGGCGTGAATACTGGGCACGTTACACGTGACTGGGCAATTGGAAAGTGTAAAGTGTGGATTCCATCATGCTGTCTCGCTGCTACTCTAAAGTTTATAGTTTCGACAGTATAATGCTGTCTCGCTGCTACTGTAACGTGTGAAGTTAAGACAGTATAGCGCTGTCTCGCTGCTACTGTAACGTGTGAAGTTAAGACAGTATAACGCTATCTCGCTGCTACTGTAACGTGTGAAGTTAAGACAGTATAACGCTATCTCGCTGCTACTGGACAGTGTACAGTTTAGACAGTATAACGCGGTCTCGCTACTACCAGAAAGTGTACAGTTTAGACAGTATAACGCTGTCTCGCTGATACTGTAACGTGTGAAGTTTAGACAGTATAATGCTGTCTCTCTACTACCAGAAAGTGTACAGTTTAGACAGTATAACGCTATCTCTCTACTACCGGAAAGTGTACAGTTTAGACAGTATAACGCTATCTCTCTACTACCGGAAAGTGTACAGTTTAGACAGTATAACGCTATCTCTCTACTACCGGAAAGTGTACAATTTAGACAGTAAAATGCTGTCTCGCTGCTACTGGACAGTGTGAAGTTTAGACAGTATAACGCTGTCTCGCTGCTACTGGACAGTGTACAGTTTTGACAGTATAACGCTGTCTCGCTGCTAATGGACAATGTACAGTTTAGACAGTATAACGCTGTCTGGCTGCTACTGGAAAGTATAAAGTGTAGGTTGTATAACACTGTCTTGTTGTTATTGGAGAGTGTAAAT
>JACEFZ010015948.1:17500-43687 GCA_014155875.1 Cepaea nemoralis
GACGCTTACCTGGGGAGATTCGAGGCATCGGCGAAAGCGTTAGGCATCCCAGAAGGCGAGTATGTTATTAGACTGGGGGAGGTTCTGACGGGTAAGGCTCTAGATACCATGTTTAATTTACCTTTAGAAGAAAGAAACAATTATACTATTTTGCGTCAACGTTTGCTTACAAAGTTCCAACTAACTGAGCATGGATACAGAACGAAGTTCAGACAATTAGGGCCAGAGACAAATCAGGATTTCACAGATTTTGTTAATACAGTAAAGAACACATTTAATAAATGGATAGAGCTGGCAGAGGTTGGAAAAGATTTTAATAAATTGGTGGAGTTAATGTTAAGGGACAATGTTTTATCATCATGTAATACAAACTTGGTGGCTTTCTTTGAAGAACGTAAGCCAAAGGACATAGACACAATGTCACAGTTAGGGCAAAATTACATGACTGCACATCCTAACAGTTCTATTGGTAGACAAATGACTGAGGAAATAGTCTGTGCAGCGTATACTAAACAGGACCAGAATCCAGGTATTAGACCAAGATCGAAAAGTGTGGATTCAGCACAGAAATTTGAGCAGCAAGAACCTCAAGATAATAGTTTCCGTGGTAACCATTTTGGCAGAGCAGGACGTTACCCATACAAAAGGGGGAATTTTCAGAGACGTCCAAATAGTTATGCCGGATGCTGGAATTGTGGGAGCTGAAGATACAAGGCAGTACAGCGTGATGTACAACCATCCAGTGAGCCAACGAGTAACGTAAGGAAGGAGATCATCTGTTTTAAATGTGGGAAAAAGGGGCACGTCAGCCATCAATGTAGGATGAGAGAAACAGAGCACTCAAATGCAGCGCAAGTAATTGAGACGCTTAACGATGAAAATTGTAGTGGATGTAAACCTCTTTTTGAGAAAGACGGTCAGCCGGTCTTAATATATGGTCACACAGTTAAAGCAGGATCAGCAGTGCATGAAGGAGGTAGTCTGAATATGTACCATGGATTTTTTAATGATAGGCCAGCGTTAACAATTAGGGATTCCGGATGTACGTCCATCGGTGTTAGAAAGGGTTTAGTGCATCCCTCGGATTACACAGGGAAAAAGATTAGATCCATAACATTTAATGGGACAGTATAATTCTACCCATTAGCCGTAATAACAGTGAAATCACCATACATCACAGGAAGAGTGACAGCGTGTGTGCTAGACTCACCAGTGGCGGATCTGATCATCGGAAATGTCCCAGGAGTTAAAGATTGTACAGAAGAAGAAGTAGTTTATTGGGACCAGAAACATAGGTTAAGCAGTAACGAGGTAGTTACCACAAAAAAACCTAAACTAGAGAGTATAGCTGAAGAAAAAGAGGCACTTGAAGTAGACACAGAGGACAGGGATAGGACAGCTGAGCAGGTGAGAATGGATCTCAAATATAGCTGTAGGGAATCCCAGAGACAAGATACTACTCTCGACAAATGTTTCCAAGGGTGTAGTAAAGTGAGACATAGACAGTCAAAGAAAGGTAGAGGGTGCTTCGAGAGGAAGAACAATGTTCTCACTCGCCGGTTTTCAGATGGCGGAACTGCAATGGGCAAGTAGTAGTACCCTTAGCACGTAGAGACCGAGATACTAGAACAGCTTAGGATAGTGCATGTGCAGGGCACATAGGTATAATGCGTATGCAGCAGAAAGCAAGGTGCCAGGGATATGGGCAAAGATTGAATAAAGAGTTCAGTCTAAACAAAGACTTCAGTGTAACGGTGCAATATGCAGATAGGAGAGTTGAGTCAGGCCAAAAGAGTGTTCGCGACATCATTGACCCAGGATTAGGGATAGTATACAGATGTTGTAAATATACGGGGACCATGAGGAATGGGTACAAGAAAGGTAGATACATCATCGACAGAAATAGATGGAGGATTGATGCAAGAAAAGAACCACCTGATACAGGGTCGAGACACAAATAGGTTGTGTCTTCTTGAGGATGTTAATAGACTTGCAGGTACACAGATATTATGTTCCCTATGATATGTTTATTATTATTATTATGTGAGATACTAGTCATGTATTGGTACACAAGATGGAAAGTTGTTGGTATTGACGTGTGGGGAATATGGGAGTGTACTATGAGCATACGATGTATTATTTAGTGTGGTAGCTAGAGTGAAATGTAATCATACTTAGGGCAACCCAGGCATTATGTCTAGGTCATAAGTATTATGCTCCCAACGTTTGAAAACGAAGTTTTCTTTTAAGAGGGGGGTAAAGACATATGCCTGGGTCATTGACATGGAGGTGAGTGACCCCAGTAGCGAGACTACGAGAAAAACAACCAGCCATGAAAAATAATGGTGCGGGTGTGAGCAGACCCCTAGGGGATGGGGTGAAGGACAGTTGAGTTTTGTGTGAAGTCAGGGGACTTCAAGTCAGGTGATGTTTTGGCGCCGAGCGGATCGGTGGTCGAAGAAGTGGGAGCTTAGACTGACTGCGGGTCAGATCTTTTGTTGTGTTGTTCTCCCAGTTGTGAATGCAGGCCTAAAACCCAGTGGGGGTTGGATAGTTAATGGAGGCGTGAACCCAGAGTGGGTTGAATATTTAGTGGAGGCTAGACCCAGTGTGTGGGTGTATTGTGTGAAATCCAGCCGTGAATAGTAGCTGGATTACCTGTCTTGTGGATTTGATATGAAGCAGGCTTGAGAAGGCAGTGATGTGTGCTGGATAAGTTGTGAGGAGGATATTTATATTATATGGATTATATTGTTTCTGGATATAGAGTTGTGTTCCGTTTGTCCGTGTTCTTTCTGCAATAAAGGATTATGTGCTCCAACTCAATCTTGTTTAATGACTGGTGAATGTGCACTGCGGGGGTGAATTATATTGTAAGACAGTTAGATAGCTCAATTGACACACCAGGAGCATCATTACCTAGACAACGACCATATCACGCACTTATCATCGAGAACATCGTGATAGTATGCATACATTGTCCCTTTATTTATCACCATAATTTCAACCTACATTGACGCACTTATTACACAGTTTTATCAGTTCTCCCAAACCGACTGCATAGATCTGCTTGCCCTGTTCTCATTTACCTGCCATCCCACAGAACTGTGTGACTTACTTATTGACTCGCCTTCGTAAATTTTTCTCCCCAACTATGCACCGCTTTATTGAAAATCGTTAGGGGATAAGTCCACTGAAAACCTGCCTTGGCGGGAGACATTTCGCGAATGACTCCGAAGTTGAATGTGAAGTGAAAACGTGGTTTAGAAAACAGAACACGCAGTTCTATGCAGCTGGTTGGGAGAACTAATAAAACTATGGGATAAGTTCATCAATGTTGGTGGAAATTATGTTGAGAAATAAAGGGACAATGTATGTTTACAAATAAACTGGTTTCAAGTTGTTATCATATTAAGTTACTTTTCTACAGCCATTTGTGACTTACTTATTAACTTACTCTCTTATGTCACTCATTCACTCACTGTATATCAATCGATGCGATACGCATATATAAGTACTCCACTAACCGACAGCTTTGTTAATCGTCTGTAAGAATCTTACAAGGACAGCGATAATGGTTGAACCACACACACACACACACACACACACGCACACACACACACACGCACACGCCACACACACACATCACACACACACTCAAATACACACATACACACACACACCCCTCGCACACTCACACCACACACGCTCAAACACGCACATACAAACACGCACACATTGTATGCCAATTGTTCGTTCGTTCTGCCGTTGTTTGTAAGTGATGTTAATTGGTGATAATTGTATTCATGAAACTGCTAGATAGTACAAGTGATTTCATGGTCTCTATGATTCGTTATATTCATACACAGCACGAGAGAAACCGCGCTGTATGCAGAACAGTATAATAATTATCCGTGCTGTGTCATTTATTATCATGTGGATCGTGAGAGGTTATTACCAACATTTCCAACAGCACCGTGCACCAACCAAATTTGTTGTACTGATATTAAGATATAAAGTTGTACTGCATTTATGCTTTGGGCTAAGCTTACTAATTCTGTTTTATTGTAAACAGTAAGCGAGGGGCTGCATATCAGAATGTATCCATCACCTTGACTTATTATTAGTAATGACTTCTCCGTTCATTATGGCAAATATATGTGGCAGTTATTGTGTTCTCTTTTTTCTTCTCCAATTTGCATCTAATTGTCTTGCCCGTGTTGCTCTTAAGCGTTATATTACAGCGCAGACCCAATGCAGTCCCAATAAAGACACCAGCATCACTAAGAAGCATATACGAATATATAACGAATACATAAACATATCCAGATACAGGCGAACGTTTCAGTGCAAGTCATTATCGGCGGAACAATAAAAACTAAATATTAAAACACATATAAAATAACGGTATACAAGTAAATTGGAATATTCTTACACAACTTAATCGGTACAATTATCTTGGGACAACTATAACATTTGATGCAGGATGCCTTGAAGAGATTAGAACAAGAATCGCCATGGCGAAGGTAGCCTTTTGCAAGATGGAAAACATACTGATCAATAAAAAGATATCATTTGCAGCGAGATAAAGAGTGTTGAGGTGCTACATAGAACCTGTACTTTTGTATGGATGTAAAGCGTGGACAATGAGCAGACAAGCTAAAATACATATGATGGCTGAAGAAAGGTGGTTCTGAGGAAAATGAAAAGAATACCATGAACAGACAGAAAAACCAATGACCATGTATTATAAGAAGCAAATGAAAACCGTAAACTGATTAGAGACATTAGACGGAGACAGTCATAGTATTTTGAACACGTTATGAGAAAAACATAAATTATTAGAACTTAGAGACAACTGACAAGATCGAGGGGAAGAGAACAAGGAGAGGGGAAAACATGGTTGGCTTGACCACGTGGTATGGCCGAGACAAGAACACTGAGCTGATCCACGACTCTGGTGATTGCGTGAGATGGCGAAACATGACCGCATACGCTTTGGTATTGCACATAATGAAGATGAACACAAAGGAGTGCTAATTTCGATATGTATAGCTATTTCCGGTCAGGTCTTAGTCAGATATGACTGAGCTACCGTAATGACAGCAGACGGCACTACCTGCTTTCTGTTAGCACCGAACGTTGAGCGGCGCTTACCAAACCCGACACCCCATATTGTGCCAACGGCTTCGGGCGGAAGAGCGCAATTGGGAGGGTACAAGGAAATGCAACCTAAAAACAAAATGTCAAGCAGGGCAGACCTTGGTTGGCAGCTGTCTAGGATCAAAGCTCCGACAGACGGACAGTTAGAGCATTGCTTTGCTGATCCGGCGGCTTCTGCAGCTTGTCTTGTTTCAGATGTATTGATGTTATCTTTCCTCTGGAGTGAACTGGACTGGCAGAGAGAGGAATTATGCTGCATGGGCAACACATGGTCTCAATATTTTAGCCCAGGCTTTGTGCCATGGAGAGGTATAACACCATCCCTGGTTTTAACCGGTCTCGGAATCAAAGCGAGAGATAGCAGTTAGGGGTTATAAGTCCTTGTCAATTGGCGTAGACAGGGGCGCCACGCGTTGCCTCTGACAGTGAGAGACACCTACAGGTGTCACTGATCAGCTACCGCCAACCTCAAGCTAGGAAGCCCCCGGCCAATTGAGTGCTGATCCGCCATAGCCTGCCTGCTTCAATGGGTGCTTGGGGCTAGGACAAAATCTTGTTCGCAGGCTGTAAAACCAATGCACCAGGTATTACTAAAAAAAATAGAAACCTAAAGCTGCGGCTTGCAACCTGGAACGTAAGAACCACGTGTGCAAGATTTTCCACTGATCTGACGAACATTGACGATGTGAGAAAAACGGCTGTGATTGATGCCGAACTCAATCGTCTTAACATTGATATTGCTGCCTCGCTGAGGAAGGGTCACTCGGGGAAAATAATTACACCTTTTTTTTTGAAAGGGTAGAGAGCAGGCAGAAAAAGGCAACATGGTGTGAGCTTTGCAGTGAAGAATTCGCTACTGGAATGATTGAAATTTCAGATGGAAGTAATGAAAGACTATTATCCCTGCGTTTGGCAACCTCTTGTGGTTTTGCCACCATTATTACTGCATATGAACCGACACTCACTTCCCCTGATGATATGGCAGGTTCGTTCTATGAGGAATTAGACTCTGTGATCAAGGCAGTTCCAAAATCCGACTACATTTATACTGCTCGGTTTTTTCAATGCTCGTGTGGATAATGACTCGAGTTCATTGCCAGTGTGCCTTGGAAAATATAGCATCGGTCGCATGAGTGAAAATGGGCAAAGGCTGCTGGAGCATTGCACCAGTAATGACCTATGTATTACAAACTACTTTTGTTTAAACAAAAGAGCTGCATAAGATCACATGGAAATATCAAAGATCTGGCCATTTGCATCAGCTTTACTTCATCATCACACGGAAACAACATCTGAGCCAAACATCATTGACTCGATGTTACCGCAGTGCTGACTGTGATACGGATCATTCTCTGGTTGTTGGAAGGGTTAGACTGAGACCAAAGAGAAACTACACAGCTAAACACAAATCTAGCCCCAGGATTAATATTATTAACACCCACGATCCTGATAAGTGCTTTGTATTCCAACAGCAACTTGAAGACGCTTTCACTGATACATCAGAAAATTGTTCAGCAAGTGAAAAGTAGAGTAAACTTACGGAAATTCTTTATAAAACAGCGTTAGGGGTTTACGGCACTGTGGATCATAAGAGGCAGGACTGGTTTGCGGCAAACAGCTATACACTGCAGCCCTTGATTTATAAAAAAGAAGATAGCTCTCTTAAGAAACAAGGAAAGAACAACGCTTAACACTCTCAGTGAGCTGAATCAAGCTAGGAAGGATGTGCAAAAGGCTACCAGGCAGTGTGCAAATGACTGTTGGATCAAGTTAAGTGAGTGCATTCAAAATGCAAGTGATAACGGAAATATCAGAAGCATGTATAAAGGGATAAAGAAAGCCTGTGGCCCAATGATAAATATAAGTGCACGATTGAAAACCTCGACTGGAGAAATCATCACTGATAAGAAACAGCAGATGAATAGATGGGTAGAGCACTATTTGAAGCTTTACTCAAGTGAGACCAAACTAGCGGATGATGCCCTCAACGCCATAGAGGCCCTACTAACTCTTGATCACCTAGACACAATTCCCACCATAACAGAAGTTAAGTGTGCTATAAATGAACTTGCATCTGTCAAGGCTCCAGGTAAGGAGTTTATTCCAATAGAGGTAGGTTATCAGGAGTGGGAAAGACACACTCACTCTACAGATCCACCAACTTATAGAGCTATGCTGGCGAGAAGGACAAGTCCCACAGGATTTCAAAGATTCAAACATCATAACACTGTACAAGAACAAGGACGATCAGAGCGACTGTAACAACTATAGGGGTATCTCACTTCTGTGTATTGTTGGAAAAGTATTTGCCAGAATTGTTCTGCGCAGACTTCAAGTCCTAGGAGATAAAGACTAACCCGAATCACAGTGTGGCTTTCGACAGAACCGGTCTACCATTGACACGATATTCTCACTGCGACAAATGCAAGCAAAGATGCCTTGAACAGAATCAACAACTGTTTATTGCCTTCAACGACCTCACAAAGGCATTTGATTTGGTCAGTTGTGAGGGTCTGTTTAAGGCACTAAAGAAGATTGGCTGCCCACCAACTCTTCTGTCCATTGTGGAATCGTTCCACACAGGCACGAAGGGTATAATCAAGTTTGATGGAGCAAATTCAGAAGAGTTTGAAATCAAGAGTGGAGTTAAGCAAGGTTGTGTACTAGCTCCCACCCTCTTTGGAATATGCTTGTCACTTCTACTGAAATATGCCTTTCGTGATCAGAATGATGGTATATACATTCACTAACGCTCAGACAGCATCCTCTACAATGCTCAGTTATTGAAGGCCAAGACCAAAATTAGGAGGGTACTGATCAGAGAGTTGCTTTTTGCAGATGATGCTGCAATTACGTCCCACTCTGAAGAAAAATTATCCAATGCTTGTTCTGAATTTGGTTTAATAATTAGCACAAAGAAGACACAGATTATGTCACAAGGTGCACATGGAGTACCATCAATCTATACTGACGACACCGAACTAGAGATAGTAGACCATTTTACATATCTAGGATCAGTGGTAAATAGCAAATTATCCCTAGATCAGGAAATCAACATCAGGATTGGTAAGGCAGCAACAACAATGAACGGGTTAACAAAAAGAGTCTGGGAGAACAGGAAGCTTACTGCCAAAACAAAAGTCCTCGTCTACCAAGCCCGTGTCATTAGTACTGTTCTTTTGTTGCAGTGAAGCCTGGAAAACTTACTCATACCAAGAGACATGTTTAGACAGCTTTCATATGCGGTGTCTGCGAAGAATTACTTGGTATTAAGTGGCATGACAAAGTCACAAATATTGAAGTATTGGAAAGATCAGGTTGTGTGACAGTTTATTTCATGCCCAGTCTTCGTAGACTTAGATGGATAGGACATCTTAGGAGGATGGATGATGGTAGAATACCAAAGGACATCTTTTTTGGTGAATTACAGATGGGTAAGAAATCTCAGGGTCGGCCTCTACTACGATACAAAGATGTGTGTAAGCTGGACATGATTGATACTGGCATTGATAATGCACATTGGGAGCAAGTCGCCGCTGAACGTGTTGCATGGAGGGCAAATATTAGAAATGGAATAAAGACAAAGGAGAAAATTATTGCAGATAAGTCACACACCGAGCGTGTGAAGCGTACGATGGTGCATGAAGGTGAAAATGAAAATGACCATGTGTTCACATGCATCCACTGTGGACGAACATTTTCCGCGCGAATTGGCCTTATCAGTCACATTCGCCACCGCCATGCGTTGTAGTTATTTAGTCTTTTTGAAGCACAATGAAACAATCTATCGTCTGTTAAGACGGCAAGGTGCCAATGAATAGCTCTTTCCATCAGCAAAAGCTGGAAACGGGTCTATCCGTTCTGCACAATGAATTGATGGCACTGTTGCAATCATGTACATATTGCATGCATGCGATATGAACCTCTTTGGACTTCATTCAATATATATCATCTGTTTTCTCCCTCTTTTTATATACCATATCTTACTCCTTCACCTGCCTTCACCAGTGGTCTCCACCATCTCATTCCCACCTCTAAATTTTCTGTATCTTATATTAGACCACGTTACGCTGTTTTCCTTTACCTAATTTGAATTATTCCCAACCTCTATTCCACCGTACATCACTTCCTATCTTTCTGTATATTCCAGCTGTCTGTTACTTCTTCAATTCCTCTCTGAAGCAGACAATCCCCCTCTTATATAGTGAACTGTTCACTTCAGTCTACTTAGTTCAGTTTGATGTTCATGTTTTTACATAATAGTTCTATGCCTTCTTCTTCTTTAGCCTCCATCTCCCAGTGGAGCATCTGTCCCCAACCATCTCAAATTCAACCATTTGTAGATTTGAGCGGTTAAATTGTGCAGCTACGTTTTCTACAAGCTGAGGTTGCCAGTCTTGCGTTAACCCTCATTAGTGGCTGTGTACGGCACGCGTGATGGATTGTAGAATTGCTATTCTTTGCTTCCACATGGGCGTCCGTAGCACACGGATGATTGTTATTCCCTAGTTTAGTCCGCCGGTGAGACCTTGACACTTTCTAAACAAGCTGAACAGCGCATAAACGCCTTTGAGTGTAAATGTTATAGACGAGGTCTAAGAATAACTTGGATAAAGAAAAGAACAAGTGCATCCATACTTCAAGAGCTGAATAATGAAGAAGGTTGGCTACTAAAGACGATAAAATAAAGGAAATTGAAATTTGTTGGTTACTTGAAACATCACGAAAGTTTAGAGAAAACAATAAAGGAGGGGTATATGCCTGGGAAGAGAGGAAGAGGTAGGCCAAAGAGAAGATAGGTGCAAGATGTTGCGGATGATCTCCAGATGGGTGTATCGGATGCGGGACATCTTGCTTTTGATCGAGAGGTTTTCTGGAAGGTTATGGGAGCGGGGTTTTGTAAAGGACATACTAGTGAATGCATGAATGAATGAATGAATGAATGAATGAGTTTGGTTTAGATTAGTTTAGTTTAGTTTAGTTGAGTTTTTTTAAAATTACTTTTTTAGTTTAGATTTGTTTAGTTTTGTTTAGTTTAGTTTAGTTTAGTTTAGTGTAACTTTATTTTGTCTATTGTTTTTGTTAATGATTTTTTTTTCTCCGGATATAGGCTTGTCACCGCAACGTCCTCCAATATTATGACTATGATCGAATCAATCTGACCTTCAACACTTGGTGTGTTCCATGACGTCTTGTATTCTCAGTCTTGACTGTATTTAACTCCGTGTAATGTGTGTATGTAGACAATGCACGATCCAACTCTCTGGTGCTCAGCACACTGTTCGAAGGTGAAGGATATTACACAGCACTACTCTATGCCACACATAACTACATCAGTCCGCTGTTTAATACACCAGAGTACTTTACGGCTTTGCTTTATGCCCAACACTATACAACCCTACCCTCTCTAAAACATTGCAACATTTCCCCAAACACCACATCACTTTCCCCAAATATCAGAACATGTTCTTAAACACAACATTTCCCGAAACACCACTCTACTTTCCCAAATACCACAAAATGTCCTGAAACAAAAACAAATTTCTTAAACACCAAAACATTTCCTTAAACATCACAACACTTTCCCCAAACACTGCAACATGTAAACACCACATTTCTCCAAATACCATATCACTTCTCCAAACACTACAACATTTCCTTCACAACACATCCCCAAACATTAGAACACTTCCCCAAACACCACAACACTTCCCCAACCACTAGAACACTTCCCCAAACACTAGAACACTTCCCAAAACACTAGAACACTTCCCCAAACACTAGAACACTTCCCCAAACACTAGACCACTTCCCCAGACACTAGAACACATCGACAAACACTAGAACACTTTCCCAAAGACTACACCACTTCAACAAACACCACAACACTTCAACAAGCACCACAACACTTCCCTAAAGACTAGAACACTTCCCCAAACACTAGAACACTTCCCCAAACACTAGAACACTTCCCCAAACACTAGAACACTTCCCCAAACACTAGAACACTTCCCCAAACACTAGAAAACTTCCCCAAACACTAGAACACTTCCTCAAACACTAGAACACTTCCCCAAACACTAGAACAATTCCCCAAACACTAGAACACTTCCCCAAACACTAGAACACTTCCCCAAACACTAGAACACTTTCCCAAACACTAGAACACTTCCCCAAACACTAGAACAATTCCCCAAACACTAGAACACTTCCCCAAACACTAGAACACTTCCCCAAACACTAGAACACTTTCCCAAACACTAGAACACTTCCCCAAACACTAGAACACTTCCCCAAACACTAGAACTCTTCCCCAAACACTAGAACACTTCCCCAAACACTAGAACACTTCCCCAAAGACTAGAACACTTCCCCAAACACTAGAACACTTCCCCAAACACTAGAACACTTCCCCAAACACTAGAACAATTCCCCAAACACTAGAACACTTCCCCAAACACTAGAACACTTCCCCAAACACTAGAACACTTCCCCAAACACTAGAACACTTCCCCAAACAATAGAACACTTTCCCAAACACTAGACCACTTTCCCAAACACTAGAACACTTCCCCAAACACTAGAACACTTCCCCAAACACTAGAACACTTCCCCAAACACTAGAACACTTCCCCAAACACTAGAACACTTCCCCAAACACTAGAACACTTCCTCAAACACTAAAACACTTTCCCAAACACTAGAACACTTCCCCAAACACTAGAACACTTCCCCAAACACTAGAACACTTCCCCAAAGACCACACTTCACCTAGAGAAGATATTTCATATCTTTACAGTGTAGCATGGCTGCTCCGTGGCGAAGGTGTTACGGACGCAGTTCGTGATCCAGCATACCCACGTTTGAAACACAGCTGCGAGATATTTGGCAGCGGACCGCGTCGCGATAGTTTTTTACGAAATAGTATGGGTGCTGGTCGTTCAGAAAACAATGTTAAACTACTGAACGTAAACTTGCCAAGATATACAAACAATAAAAAATGCTGATGTTGACTGCAACGTCCTGTAAAGGATAAGCAACTAACTTTTAACTGTGGAACATGTTAAAGGAATACATTAGTATAACTTTAGACCGTTCAGTAATATGCTACACAGCATTTTCACCACATTCTCACCACTTTCAATTCATTCCCACTATTTTCACTACATTCCCACCACTGTCTTTACATTCCCACCACACTAGACTTGATGTGTTTTATAAAGCGTACACTGGTACTGAAGCCGATATTTCATAGCGGTTAGTTCTTTTGCCAGCCTATACAATGGAGCGGGTTCCATCTCACACAGAGGGAGATTATTTGTGTCCGGCCAGCACGGCTACGGGTCGGCTTAGCCTCATAAATATGGATACCAGACAACCCTGAATCTACTAGACAGGAGAGGTGATGAGGGAGAGAACTGGTTGCTCCACGCCATGTGTCGTGGCCTAGAATTAGTCAAGGGTTAACGTTTCACTCCCAGCGGCAGTATATGCAATGAGACTAGCCTACCTCTGTCTGTGGTGCTACTACATTTAACACATATCAAAACTGTAACACTGAAACAAATCCGCGCATACATACCAGACGTTACGTGCATACTGTGTGACTCTATTGTAACAAGTCTCTGTCCCCAGGAAGTGGTCATGCTTGTGTGGAGCCAGTCTTATGTGACAATATTGTGACATTTTTATTTCCGTAGGAAGTGGTCATGTTGGTGTGGAGCCAGTCTTATGAGACAGTATTGTGACATTTCTCTTTCCCCAGGAAGTGGTCATGCTTGTGTGGAGCCAGTCTTATGAGACAATATTGTGACATTTCTCTTTCCACAGGAAGTGGTCATGCTGGTGTGGATCATGTTGGAGCTGGGACTCCGAGTGTGGTCTGCCGGTTGCCGGTCTCGGTATCAAGGGAAAACCGGCAGGATGAGATTTCTCAGACGGCCTCTCTGTATTATAGGTCTGGTTTGATGTAAAATTTTCCCTCATTTTCTAACAGTTTTGTATCATTTATTTTTTAACATCTGTTTTTAAATATTTAATTCTGTGCACTCAGAGTTAGACACTTATTCCACAATGACATATTGTGACAAACGCACTTTGCTTGCGTCAAACAGCCGACTTCAGCATCTCCGCAAGGGGATACAGAGAACCCCGGGGAAAACAAACAGTGCATTCTAAATGAGTTGCGTTTGTATTGTACGTCCAAGGTGATGGGTTTAAAACTGCGCCAGGAAGTCAGGGGCACCCTGTACATCGTGTCATGTTTAAAACAAAACCTTGTTCGAGTTCTTACTTCCGAATATTAACTGTTTCTGTTCTAACCATTCTGGACATAGCTCCTGCTAGATCGTGGGTGATGTGCTGATGCATGACCTAGCTGCATCCTGACATGCCGCTTCCAGAATGTGCAGTTGCAGTGCCGGTCTGCACAACCCTCTGGTTTCTGAGTTTGGGGAGAGCAAGGATAGCGCTGCATCATTGCTTCCGTGGTGATGGTAGTGTGGTGTCAGGATGGGAGGTGTGGAGATGGTAGTGTGATATCAGGATGGGAGGTGTGGAGATGGTAGTGATGTCAGGATGGGAGGTGTGGAGATGGTAGTGTGGTGTCAGGATGGGAGGTGTGGAGATGGCAGTGTGGTGTCAGGATGGGAGGTGTGGAGATGGTAGTGTGGTGTCAGGATGGGAGGTGTGGAGATGGTAGTGTGGTGTCAGGATGGGAGACGTGGAGATGGTAGTGTGGTGTCAGGGTGGGAGGTGTGGAGATGGTAGTGTGGTGTCAGGGTGGGAGACGTGGAGATGGTAGTGTGGTGTCAGGATGGGAGACGTGGAGATGGTAGTGATGTCAGGATGGGAGGTGTGGAGATGGTAGTGTGGTGTCAGGGTGGGAGACGTGGTGATGGTAGTTTTGTGCTAGGTTGGGAAAAGCATCTCTAAATTAAGGGGGCTGAGTGGTCTCGAGGTATGGTGTCCGCCTCGAGTGCTGGAGGTCCCGGGTTCAGGCCCCGGTGATGACCGGGATTTATTTAACAAATCCACCTGGACTTCCAGTAATAAAATTTTCCCTGGTCTCTGGGTAGTGAGATCGGACGCCCGTGTGTATTGTTGCGCACGTAAAAACTCCCTTGACAGTTGGAAATCGAAAAAGAGTAGCCTAATGGCGCTGCCCGGGCAAAATTTCGAGTTAAAAATCTACCCAAAGTATTTCAGGATCCTCGCCGATGCAACGGAGTTCGTGCATTGAGCTGAGTTTCTCCAGAGTCAGGTTTGAGTTAGGAGGAAAACGGAGCACCTATGGGTTAAACCGTGTACCGTGATGTTGATCACACGACTAAACTAAACTAAACTATCTCTAAATTAACCTCATTCCGATAGACCCAACTATTTCTAGGTCTCAGACAACATAAACGCACATATTGTGGTTGAGGGCGAGCGCTAACGGTCTTCCAGATGACTCGCAGCCATCCAACCAGCCAGCTGCCAACCATCCAACTGATCAATCAAGCAACTGGCCAACCAAACAACGATCCAACAAACCAGCCAACAAGTTAACTAACCAATCAATCATCCAACCAATCAACCAACCAGCGAAACAACTAACCAATCAATCAATCGATATGCTCTTTTCATTATGTTCCTTCTGATTGTATTTTAACCATTATCGGATTCGTCAAAACGACAGGTAATAAATATCTAATATCAGCATATTCACACCAACCCTATGCTACCAATCTCAAACTTGGACTTTATCCAAATCACACCCTCGCAAAATCAACACCTGAGAGATGAGATGCCGGAGGAGAGCTGCCAACTTAACAATCCGAGACCGAGTAAGAAATGCTGTTATCAGACAGTTAGTGGGATCAACACCTTGTGCCACATTTACTGAAAGACAGAAAATAAAGTGGTTTGGCCATGTCGTTAGAATGCAACACCAACAACTATCATCACTGGCCTTACATCAAAGATCATCTGCTACAAGACCAAGAGGACGTCCAAGAAGAAAACAGATTGACGAAATCAAAGACATCATACAATCACACAGAATGACACTATCCAGTGCCGCCCACCGGGCGCTGGAGCGCAAATTATTCCCCCCCCCCCTTTCCACGACGCTTGACGGTGGAAGATGATGATGATGATGATGATGATGATGATGATGGTGATCGGATTCGTCATTTTTTTCAGCTCATTATCGCATAGCCATATCTTTGGCGTTTGGCAATTTCTTGCCTCTTCCTCGTCCCCTGCTTAAAGTAGTTAACTAAAGACAGCACGAGTTTGATCTAGTCATTATGTCTAAAGCAGTCTCTCCGTATGCCTAGTAACAGTCACGAGTTTAGACATTTAATATATAAGGTAACAATTGCTAGTTTAAATACTTATTAACAATCACAAACACACATTATGTATGGTACCAATCACTGATAAGAGAAATTATACAAGAACAGTCAAAATTTTTGGGACACGTTATGAGAAGAAATAAATTTGAGAACTTGATGATAACTGGCAAGATCGAGGGAAGGAGAACAAAGGGAATGTTAGTTAGTTAGTTAGTTAGTTAGTCTTTCCTCTTGAGCCTGAGGCGGCGCATAGGGCAGAAGTCCTGTCTCTCCATGCCTGGCGGTTCGCTGCTACCTGTTGTAGATCTTGGATATTTACTTGGCCATTGAATGAGCCTTCTCTAATGATGGTTCTACGCAGGGTCTCTCTTGGTCTTCCCCGTTTTCTTTTCCCTACCGATGACCATATAAGGGCTTGGTAGGGGAGTCTTGTCTTGTCCATTCTGAGTACATGGCCGATGTAGTTCCAACGGCGTCTTCTTATGAAATTGGATACTGTATCTTGCTTAGTCTCTTGTCTTATTTGCGAATTGGTTCTGAAGTCTGTCCAGTGGATGTTTAGAAGTCTGACATTTGTTCTCAAAATTGTCTAATTTTTTATCTAAAGCTACCGTTGATTTCCAACTTTCACATCCATACGTTAACACTGGAATCACACAAGAGTTGCAGATTTTAAGTTTTGTGTGTTTGCTGAGTGTCTTTAACTTCCAGATGTTTGACAGTTTATTGAAGGCACTAGATGCCAGTGCGATTCTAGATGATATTTCTGGTGTTGAGTCCCCTGTAGTTGCCATTTTGCTTCCTAGTGTCCTGTTAATTTCCCGAGAGGAGACTGGAATCAACAAGCACATCTTTAAACTTATTATCTGTTGGGATTATTGACTGACTTTGGTCTACACTCCTCTCTTCTGTCTTACCTTCCATATATCTATTTCTTTCACTCTCTCTATATTATTCCCTCAACACATACTCCGACAACAGTTCCTTTCAACGATAAGATAAAAGATTTATTAATAAAAACTATGTCTGGTGTATGTATGGATATTGTCTATGTAGTTGGTATGTTCTTCTAGTGTGGTTGCCAGATATGAACTCTGAATGTCTATCAGCTGGGTTGCTTCTCGCCCTTTCATTCTTCAAGATCACAGGACAGCACATCAAACAGGACAGAGCTCACCCGGATGATCCGTATGCTTGCATCTGATGGTAAATCCGTTATTGAATGAAACCAAAACTGTTCACCACTGAGTCAAGGTACCGTAATAAAAGTCCCGTAAGTTTATGAATGCGCCTGAATCTGTTTCATGACGGTAAGTATCCAACATCGAAAAACCACCACATCGTCACAGTTCTTCCTATCGTCTTTTCTTACTAACACTGTTTTACTTGTCTATTCTTTCTTCCTTATGCATACAATACGTATGTAGTTGTAAGTATCCCTGCTTGCCCCAGGTTAACCTCTTTTCCTTTTAAGGGTTTTAGTGGTATACTCGCTCGAGCACACAGTGTTCTGTATTTGTTTTAACTTTATTATTTCTTCATCTTAAACCATGTCCCTGTTCTGTTTGGTTCTAAGTAAGTACTTTATTTGTTCAAGTGTAGTACTCTTCATCTCTTCTCTGATTTCACTAGGAGAGTTGAACCTTATAATTATCTGTGTCTGAATTGGGGGTACTAATGCACAATAGATACACAAACGTTCATCCGAACGCCGCACCACCCTTTTCATAATCCTTTGTCTCATGAAACCCAAGAATCACACTCAACTTCCACAAAGAGTTGCCACTCTTTATAGGTCATTTTTGCCGCATAGTCCTTGACCTTGCTTGACACCTCAAGTTCCTACTTCATTATCACAGTTAGTGGAAAATTACAGATCTGAAACTTTTCCATTATTCATACATTCAGACCGCAATATGCTGTCCAATAATGCTGTCTGCCTTTGTCGCAAACCAATTTTTCCACGCGACAGGTTACCTGTGCTGTAAGCGGCCCCTTCTGTCTTGACCTATAAACACCTGTGCCTGGTCACTCCGTTGTTTGTTACCCTTAATGCTTCGTTTGTTAACCCTTCTTCTACCTGGTTAGACGGTGTATACAGTCGTCTATCTGGGAATCATTAACTCTCAGTATTTCACGACATAGGCCCCCTCTTAAGAGATTAGACCGCGTCGAATCTTTCTCACTGTAGGTTTGATTCCCATGATCCACAACCCTAGTCTTTTTCCTCCGGAGCTGGATGTCTGGATAAGAAATCTGCTCATACATTCTCCTTACCAAGGATGTATTCCACTGTGAAGTCCAGTTGCAGCAACAACGTCCATCACATCCACCGTGCGTTGAGCTTCTGCGAAGTAGCTATTAACATCACGTGTTGATGATATGATTGGATCCTCACATGGCTCATCTCATTATCCAGTAGGCGCTCTAATTGACACCCTACTATACTACTCACGACTGAAACTAGTGTTGGCTCCTCGCTCCTATACGTTCAGTCGACCTCCTTTCCACTGGCGTAAGCGATGGCTCACAATACAGATGGATCGTCCCATCCTGATTGTAACACTGCTTCCATGTCCTCTTGGTTTCCCCCGGCTTTGCCTCTGGGGATGTTCCACCTCGTCCTCGATGGACCGAGTCGTCTTTCCCAAATCTCCTGGACTTTTACTTTCAGGACCATCTTGGGCGATATTGTATCTGGTCAGCCAATCTTAGGTTGGAGTCCTGGGTAATTCTCGCTTTTCCCGACGTTACCCACCCCTTCTGAACTTGGTTACCGGTGAAACTTTCACTCTTGTCCTTTCCCTGACTTGTGATTTCCCTCCTCCTGTCGTGGGGTAAATCTGACCTATCACGTACTGTCCCATAGGCCCTCCTATGTTGTACTGGCGATCTCTGGTCTTCGTCTGGACTGGTAACCTTTATCCCAATGGCTGCCATCACCATAAAGTGCGAAGCTTTGCTCCCGGATCTCTCTTCATATTTCCTAATGAGATGTCTAGGGAGATTTTTCTTCTCTTCCCCGATCCGTATTTTGTAGATGTTCTTGGACACCACCTTTTCCACAGGATAAGGTCCTTTCCATCCTACTTGGAGTATATTGGTCTCTGCTGGACTCCACACTTCCACTTTGTCTTCCACTTTAAGAGCTAGTTTCCTCTTAATTCGCTTGTTGTGTGGTGCTTTCTGGCACTCCGAACAAGACTTCACCCACCGGCGTACATCTCCGGTCATTCCTGGCCAGCAATAATGGCCGGAAATTTGCTGCAAGGTCTCTCTGACACCCATATGTCGATTCTCGCCTATGATGTGTCCCCTCTGAAGAATGTGAGGACGGTGGGTCTCTGGAACCACCCACTGCTCGTGCAGGTTATCTCCCCTCCCAGCTCTCCGAAAGAGTAGTTGATTCTTCAGAAAGTACTGTCCCCGTTCTGGTGGCTCAGCACTTCTTTGCAGCTTCCTGTAGCAAGGATGCAACGTAGTATCCTTCCTCTGGGCAGTATGCAATTCTCCTATCCCTGAGTTGTCGCATAGTGTCTCTGCCTCTTTTTCCTTCCCCTGAGATCCACTGACTACTGTTCCCTTTTGGGCTGGCTGTTTGGGCATCCCCAAAAAGACATATTTCGTGCCAATGATCATGGGAAATAGGGAGTCAGATAATACAGCAGCTGGAATAATGCCCGTGACGTACCTGGATTTAATCTCCACCTTGGCGATTGGCAGCGTCATGGTAACAGCACTCCTCATTGCCGGCTGTATTTCTATGGTCTCCCCTGTAAATTGGTCTGGGCTTACCAAGCTGGCGTCCACCACCGCTTCCCCATCCAAACCTGTATCGTAGAGACAAACAACCTGCTGGCCATTGACTTCAATCAGTTCAACCACAGGTGGTCTCTCTTGGTCCTGAGTGTCTTTCATCTCCTTGACCGTTTCCTTGCCTTCCTCTGTTAATTCCTCGAGGTTGGTTATGCAATTGGCGTCGTTTGCCTTGCATCTGCAGTCCACAGTATTATGTGTTATCGACTGGCAGTGTGTGCACCCTGTTCCCTTCCTAGGTTTCCTTGTGTCCTTTTTGTTCCTTTCTCCTTCGCCGACCTCAGCCTTGTCTGTGATCACCGATGTAGGAATCACTTTGCATGCTGCGAAGTAAGAACTTTTAGGTTTCGATCTGCAGTCTTTGGTGTTGTGAGAGGCCGCCTTGCAAAATGAACACCACTTCTCAGACCACTGTCGTTTCGCTTGAGAATTCGAGGTGCTCTGGTTTCCTACCTTCACCTTCTCTGAACTCTCCTCTGTGTGCTTTATATAAGGTTCCACTTTTTCTCCTTCCCAGTTTTTAGGTTTCTTTTTCTCTGGTTTCTCTTGACCTTTGGTTTGTGTACTTAGTTCCTCAGTTTCCCCATGTACTTCCACGAACCTTTCAGCCAGTTTAGTCACAGCCTCAATCCGTTCCGCCCCTTGTTCTCCCAAGAAGGTTCTGAGAGGTTTCGACATTTGCTTTCGCATCTGGTCGACCACCATCATCTCTTCGAGACTCTCATAATCCCTCTTGAATTCTGCCAAGTCCATCCATTTCTGGAGATAGGATTTCAGCCTTAGACTGTAGGCGGCGAATAGTTCTCCCGGCTCTCGTCTAGACGATCTAAACTTCTTCCTATACGTTTGTGCTGTGACTTCATAATGTTTCATCAAAGCGGCTTTCAATTCCTCATACTGATTTTCCTGTCCTGGTGGTAGGCGTGTGTAGACCTCGTAGCCCGAACCACGTAAAGACTGGGATACTTTAAGAGCCCATCTGGTTCTATCCAGTCCCATAGCGACTGCCATAGCCTCGAACCGATCCAAAAACTGGTATATCTTCTCTTTACTTTCATCAAAGACCGCCAAGGGAAACTTCATGGCATGGTAACCCTGTCCACTCATGTGGGTTGCCCCAGGTGAAGATGAACTTCCTTCTGCTGCATCTATTTCACCCTTAGTTTGTGTCTTGAGTTCTAACTCTTTCAAGCGGTATTCATGTTCCATTTCTTGTCTCCTGGCATTCTGTTCCATTTCCAGTTTCTTGGTCTCCTTGTCCATTTTCTTGGCCTCTTGTTCAATGTCCAGTCGCTTGGTCTCCTGGTCCATTTTCTTGGCCTCTTGTTCCATTTCCAGTCGCTTGGTCTCCTGTTCCATTTCCATTCGTTTGGTCTCCACCTCTATTCTTCTCACTTCCAACTCGGTCTTTCGATCTTCTCGTTCCGCTTGACGAATCTCTCGCTCTCTTTCCTGGATGTAATCAGTTAATTCCGAACCAGCCAACCCAATTTCCTCTCCGTTTGCTCTCAGTTCGGCGGTAGTTAGTTTGGGAGTGGCCATAGTTAAAGCAGGTAAGTCAGCACGTTGAGTAAAGACACCTCAAGGCAGTAAAGAGTACTCACTATAAACCGATAATCTACCTAGAACCTATATCATTTATCTATGTCTATCTAATATTATTAATCTACAACACCACACAGTACATCACAACCACTCTCTCATCCACAAGAGGAGATATAGGATAAAGACTTATGTAGACGTGTGACCGTGTGACTAGGTATGTAATGTGTCTTACCACCTATCCACATTCACTCTGTCTGGAACTTTCTCACTGTAAAGTCACCAGCGTTAATGAAATGTTTCCACCATAAATGTAATGGCACCATATATCCAATGGACGTCCTTCCATTAAAAGTCATCAATGTATACTTCTTTTTATTCCAATCAGTATGTCCCAACATGCAGGTACTCCGCTATGCCTGTGCCAATATGCAGGTACCCCTTTATGCATATGCCATGTTATGCATTCAGGTCATATGGGTATAATGTATGTACGTACCCCGCTGCCCCACCAATTATGTCCTGTTAATTTCCCGCGAGGAGACTGGAATCAACAAGCACATCTTTAAACTTATTATCTGTTGGGATTATTGACTGACTTTGGTCTACACTCCTCTCTTCTGTCTTACCTTCCATATATCTATTTCTTTCACTCTCTCTCTATTATTCCCTCAACACATACTCCGACAACAGTTCCTTTCAACGATAAGATAAAAGATTTATTATTAAAAACTATGTCTGGTGTATGTATGGATATTGTCTATGTAGTTGGTATGTTCTTCTGGTGTGGTTGCCAGATATGAACTCTGAATGTCTATCAGCTGGGTTGCTTCTCGCCCTTTCATTCTTCAAGATCACAGGACAGCACATCAAACAGGACAGAGCTCACCCGGATGATCCGTATGCTTGCATCTGATGGTAAATTCGTTATTGAATGAAACCAAAACTGTTCACCACTGAGTCAAGGTACCGTAATAAAAGTCCCGTAAGTTTATGAATGCGCCTGAATCTGTTTCATGACGGTAAGTATCCAACATCGAAAAACCACCACATCGTCACAGTTCTTCCTATCGTCTTTTCTTACTAACACTGTTTTACTTGTCTATTCTTTCTTCCTTATGCATACAATACGTATGTAGTTGTAAGTATCCCTGCTTGCCTCAGGTTAACCTCTTTTCCTTTTAAGGGTTTTAGTGGTATACTCGCTCGAGCACACAGTGTTCTGTATTTGATTTAACTTTATTATTTCTTCATCTTAAACCATGTCCCTGTTCTGTTTGGTTCTAAGTAAGTACTTTATTTGTTCAAGTGTAGTACTCTTCATCTCTTCTCTGATTTCACTAGGAGAGTTGAACCTTATAATTATCTGTGTCTGAATTGGGGGTACTAATGCACAATAGATACACAAACGTTCATCCGAACGCCGCACCACCCTTTTCATAATCATTTGTCTCATGAAACCCAAGAATCACACTCAACTTCCACAAAGAGTTGCCACTCTTTATAGGTCATTTTTGCCGCATAGTCCTTGACCTTGCTTGACACCTCAAATTCCTACTTCATTATTACAGTTAGTGGAAAATTACAGATCTGAAACTTTTCCATTATTCATACATTCAGACCGCAATATGCTGTCCAATAATGCTGTCTGCCTTTGTCGCAAACCAATTTTTCCACGCGATAGGTTACCTGTGCTGTAAGCGGCCCCTTCTGTCTTGACCTATAAACACCTGTGCCTGGTCACTCCGTTGTTTGTTACCCTTACTGCTTCGTTTGTTAACCCTTCTTCTACCTGGTTAGACGGTGTATACAGTCGTCTATCTGGGAATCATTAACTCTCAGTATTTCACGACACCTAGGTATGTGAAGCTGTTGACTTTTTCAAGAACGTAGCTGTTCAATTTGGTGTCATCTGAACTGTTGGTAAGATCAATAGTCTTTGTTTTTGTGGTGTTAATTTGGAGACCAATTTGCCCTGAAACATTTTGGAGGTGGTTTATTTTCTCTTGGGCATCCGGGTGTGTTGAACTCAAAAGCACTATGTCGTCGGCAAAGTCCAGGTCTTCTAGAATTTTGTCAACCCAATGGATTCCCAAAGGGAATGCAGAGAAGTAAATACCTGGATGGCTTGGCCACTACTCTGAAATTCGCGTGAGATGGTAAAACATGACCGCCAACGGTTATTGGCGTGGCACATACATTATTGCTTTCATATTTTACTTGCCTGATTCGTTTTCATTGCATATTATCAGATAAACATTTATGTTTGAAAACTTTATATTTTTTATATAATGTTTCGCCTGCATTTTTCTGCTCAGACATCATCTTGTCCTTGGCTAGCGTTGCCACCTTGGCTGTGGGATCAACCCAAGACCAGTTCCCGCAGGCTGTGCTCAGTGGGCTGCGCTTCTTTCAGATCCTCCGTGTGGTCCGACTGGACAGGAAGGGGGGAACATGGAAACTACTGGGGTCTGTTGTCTGGGCTCACAGACAGGTTAGTATCCCAGTCATGTGTGTGTTATTGACACGGGGGCGGCGGGGGGAAAGGGGGGGGGGCGTGTTCTCCTGACAAGACTGTTCAGGTAGTCCCATTGTTGACAATGTGACCAGATGTGGTTTTTGAGGCTGTTGACATGAGCAGGGAGAAAACTCAGCGCTAGGGTAGTGATATCTGCCAGTGTTGCAAATCACTCATCAAAACCTTAAGGGAACCTCGCCTGAATATTATAAAGTATGAAACAGACGAGTTAGAAGAGGTGAAATAGAGACATTAACTTAATGTGGAAAAGATATCAGGCTAGAGAAGAACATGGAGACAGAGAATGGTTTCTGTAAACAAAAGCAACTGGGCAAGAGATTTAGGAGACCGGATGTAAATATTCCAATCAATAGCGATGGTTCGCCAATACTTGCTGGGGAAGTTGAAGGTGCACTACGCCGCATGGAGAATGAAAAATCCCACATTACGTTAGGGAAAATTTGGGAATTTGGAATTCAAAATATTGACACACTTGCTAAACATCTACGCTAATGGGTACATTCCTGGTGTTCTATTAAAATCAATCTTTATATCTCTGCAAAAGAAACCAGGCCCTTTAGAATGCGAAGAGAATAGCATCGCACAATAAGTCTTATGAGTCAGGACGACAACGCTGTTACTGAGAATAATCATGAGAAGGATAAGAAACACGATTAAACCAGAAAGTAGTGATGTACAATGTGAATTTGTAGAGATGGAGAGGGCACAAACAATTATATATATATATATATATATATATATATATATATATATATAATATATATATATATATATATATATATATATATATCATCATCAAGTGCCCTGTCAGCTGGGATAGGCGTGCATGGCTCTCCACAGATATCGGTGTGTGGTTTTCTGGATCAACTCTGCTGATGGTATTCCTCCATGCCACTGTCTCAATCCATCCAGCATCATTTCTCTTGTTCTGCCTCTGCCTCTGTTCCCCTCGATCTTTCCAGTTGTCACGATGTTCTCCAATGCCTGTCTTCTCATCACATGACCAAAGAAAGCTGTTTGTCGCTTTCTTTTTGTTGTATATAGTGTTCTAGTTTCATTAGCCTATCTCAGGCCGTCGTTGTTAGTTACTCTAGCAGTCCAAGGAATTCGCAACATTCGTCTTAGGAACCACATCTCTGTTGCTTCTAAGTTCTTCCTAATTTGTTCATTTACATTCCATGATTCACTGCCATACAACAAAACTGGTTTTACATAGTATTTCAGCACTCTCTGAAATATATAATATATAATATATATATATATATATATATATATATATATATATATATATATATATATTATATATATATATATATATATATATATATATATTCTCAGGACACTATTAGAAAGAGTTATAGAAGTAAAAACAGATCTGCACTTATGCTTCATAGACTACACAAAATCGTTTGCCAATGTGAAACATTAGAAAATAATCAAACTACAAGAACAACTAAACTTTGTCGGCAAAGATCTGTAGATAATAAAGATCATAAATTAGCAGCAAACAGTTGCCATAAGAATCAACCAACTTTATAGGAACATTTCAGTGTATAAAGAAGGTTGTCTGATATGGTTGTGTAATGTCTCCTAATGTGTTCTCATTGTGCAGTAAACATATAATGAGATCTACAGAAAATATATCAGCGATCCTGGTGCGTGGACAAAAAGTAGGTAACCTTAGCTGATGGCAATATTTTGGTAGCAAAAAGTCAGAAAGAACTACAGGAAATGATAGATACAATGCTTATTGAAAGTGAAATAATGGGCCTTGGCTTGAATAGTAGTAACATAGAAGTTATGGCGATGTCAAAGAACTAGATTGTGCATAAATGTATTGTTAAAGTAATGGTTGTTATTTTGAGAGAAAGTGCAGAAATTCAAAATCTAGGAACAAGGATAACATCAGTTGGAAGATGCATCACAGAGATAAAGAACAGAATAGGACAAGCAAAAACTGCATTCTATCAAATGTAAAAATTTCAATGCAATAAGTCCTTGTAATTGGAAGTCAGACACAGAATTCTTGCATGTCACAAGAAAAAAGTTCTAACAAATGGCTGCGAATTCTGGACAATTAGTAAACAAGGGGGACAAAAATCCCTCCAAGCCTTGGAAATGTGGATTTATAGAAGAATACTGAACATTACATTGACAGCCAAAATGAGCAATCTCGGAATAAACTTGATTGAAGCTGAGTCGCAAATGAATTTTTTCACAAATATCAGAAAGAGACATTCATCACGTTTGGCCACATTATGAGAAGACAAAAACTGGAGCATATTGTGACAATCGGAAAGAGAGATTAAGGAAAACGTCGAGAAAAATACTTGAGTCTTTAGTCATGGGACGGAAAGGTGTCACCTGACGCATTGATGCATGCCTTCGAGGATCGCAAGATGTGTTGAATCATGGCAGCCAATCGGCAAGACACTTGATGGTGTTTCTGGGGAACAAATAGTTATATAAACAATAATAACATGTCGAAGGAGGGGAGGGAGCACGTATGGGAATGTCCTGAGTGCAGTGATTTCGGTTCTTAGCTCAACAAGTCAACAACAACAATAATATGTCACACATATAAGACTGGCGGATAATGATGCCAGGGTCTGCTCCAGAGCAAGCGTATGTAGACGAACACACGGCGTGGGTGCATGTGTGGGTGCATGTGTGAGTGCATGTGTGGGTGCATGTGTGAGTGCATGTGTGAGTGCATGTGTGAGTGCATGTGTGCCTGTCAGAGCAATTTCCTTTAAAAACTTCCTGATTTTAAAAACTACTTTCAAA
>JACEFZ010015949.1:0-44423 GCA_014155875.1 Cepaea nemoralis
GGAAAAGTGATCGACAACATCACCTAATGAGGCCCTGTAAGGGATACTTTTTACACTAAATAATTTGGGACCATTATTCGGAAGAGTGCCCAAATCCATTATTTTGAGAGAGAGAGAGAGAGAGAGAGAGAGAGAGAGAGAGAGAGAGAGAGAGAGAGAGAGAGAGAGAGAGAGAGAGAGAGAGAGAGAGAGAGAGAGAGACTGAAGAAGCAGAACTATTTTGGCGTGTAAAACAACATGAATGTCTCAGCTAGAAAAAGTAACTTAAACTTAAACTATGGACGAAGGTCTATCATCTATGGGGAAAGCCATGAATTTCATGAGAAGTTAAACTGTTAAAGAGGTCAAGAGAAAGGCCGCAATCTAGATAGATGGATTCAAGATATCAGATAAACAAAAACCGGAAAGCTGCCTTATGAATGAGATAGGTATCGAAAGACTGCTATGTGGACATGATTATGACAGGTCACTCTATGAATTAATCTTGACACAGCGTACCACAATATAGAAAGAGATCAGATACCAGAGTTGGTGCCGATGTTTACACTGGCAGTACAGAAAAATTATCACAGGACAAACTGTAAAGATGAGTAACTTAAACCTGCTTCTCTCTCTCTCTCTCTCTCTCTCTCTCTCTCTCTCTCTCTCTCTCTCTCTCTCTCTCTCTCACGCACAATACATCTTAAATCCCATCAAGTCCACGAATTTTACTACTAAACTAAAACCCCCTACCCTAGTTCTCAACTTCTCAGATCAGAGGTCCCCCCAATATTTTATTAAATTTAAATTACTTACAGCACGCACTTGACGCTTAAAAATGTAACACATAAAACTCCATATTTTTGCTGCTAAAACAAAGAAACCGCGTAATCCCATAATAACGTATTTGATCATGATATTGTTGCAATCCTATCGACCGTTAACTTGTCTGGTGATTCTAGAGCGGCGTCCAACTTCTCGGGACCATTTACGCCGCCATAAACATCCCACAATCCATTGCTACCGGTGTGGGGGAATAGAGTAAACCACGGAACTCACCAAACCTGACTCAGGTATCATAACGGGAATGAATGTGTTTGATCACGGGAATCGATGTGTTTGGTAACGGGAACCCTTGTGTATCATAACGGGAATCCATATATATGATAGCCAGAACCGATGTATATTATAACGGGAATCCAGTTGTATTATAACAAGAACCCGTGTGTATCATAACGAGACCCGTGTGTATCAAAACAAGAATCAATGTGTATCATAACCAAACCCGCGTGTATCATAACAAGAACCTATGTGTATCATAACGATAATCCGTGTGTTTCATAACGAGAACCCGCGTGTATCATAATGAGAACCCGTGTGTATCATAACGAGAACCTGCGTGTATCATCAATCAATCAATCATGTGCCATGCCGGAAAGCGTGGGCGGTCATGATTCGCCACTTCACTCGATCACCAGAGTCGTGGATCAGCTCAGTGTTCCTGTCTCGTCCATGCCATGTGGCCAAGCCATCCAGGTATTTTCCTCTCGGTCTTCCTCTTGGTCTGTTCCCCTCGATCCTGCCAGCTGTCACCAAGTTCTCCAGTCCATTTCTTCTCATAACATGTCCAAAAAATTTTGACTGTCTACGTCTAATTTCTCTAATCAATCTACGATTTTCATTTGTCTCTTGTAGTACTTGGTCATTGGTTTTTCTATCTGTCCATGGTATTCTTTGCATTTTCCTCAGAAACCACATTTCTGCAGCCATCAGATGTTTTTCAGCTTGACTGCACATTGTCCAAGTTTCACATCCATACAAAAGAACAGGCTCTATGTATCCCCTCAACACTCTTTTTCCCCGTTTCAATTGACATCATTTATTGGTCAGAATGTTTTTCATCTTGCTAAAGGCTACTTTCGCAATGGCGATTCTTGTTCTAATCTCTTCAGGCATCTGCCATCAGATGTTATGACTGTTCCGAGATAATTGAACCGATTCACTTGTTGTATCATAACGGAGTGGAAACCCGTGTGCATTATAAAGAGAACCCATGTGTATCATAAAGAGAACCTGGGGTGTCGTAATAAAGAACCTATTTGTATTATAGCGAGAACCCACGTCTTTCGTAAGATTAAATCATGTATATCATAACGAGAACCTATGTTATCATAAGGAGAACCCACCTATATCATAACGAGAACACGTGTGTATTATAATGAACGGAGAACTCGTTTTTATCATAACGAGAACCCGTGTGTATCATAACGAGCGGAGAACCATTGTGTATCATAACGAGAACCCATGTGGATCATAAAGATAACCCATGTGTATCATAACGAGAACCCACGTGAATCATAACGAGCGGAGAACCCTTGTGTATTATAATGAGAACCCACGTTTATCATAATGAGAACCCTTGTGTATCATAACGAGAACCCACGTGTATCATACCGAGAACCCGTGTGTATCATCATACAAGAACCCACATGTATCATAATGAGCGGAGAACCCGTGTGCATCATAACGAGAACCCACGTGTATCACAACACGCGGAGAACCCTTGTGTATCATAACGAAAACCCACTTGTATCATAACTGGTGAGGACCCTTCTGTATCATAACGAGAACCCACGTGTTTCATGACAAAAGCATGTGTGTATCATAACTAGCGGAGAACCCGTGTGTATCATAACGAGAACCCATGTGTATCATAACGAAAGCCCGTGTATATCATAACGAACGAAGAACCCGTGTGTATCAGAACGAGAACCCACGTGTATCATAACGATAACCCGTGTGTATCATAACGAGAACCTGTGTGTATCATAAAGCGAATCAATGTGTATTAATTGGGCTCATTTAGGAAGTAAATGACTTCTAGGCACATGGATAACATCAGATGGAAGGTGCATCAGAGAGATACAGAACAGAACTGGACAAGCAAACCCTGCATTCTATCAATTGAAACATTTTATGTGGTTAAAACTCCTCCGCTGAGCAGTCACGGCTGGAGGCTTATGATCATCAGATGAACACCACCCCCACCCCTCTTTATCTCCATTATGGAGTTATTAATGCAATTCGTAATCCCGCATACCGCGTTCGAAACAGAGCTTGCAGCGATTCGGAAGCAGACCGCCTTGCGTTGGTTCCCATAAATTGATATTAGTGCCGGTAGTTCAGAAATCAATAGCAAACTACTGAATGTAAACTTGCCTACGAATCACAAACAGCCACAAAATACTGGAGTTGACTGCTACGTCCTGTAAATGATATGCAGCTAGCTTTTTTTTTTATCTTCATTATATTCTCGATGGACGGGCCTGCCAGCTCTGTGTGTCTTTCTCCTGTTGTGCATATACATCTTCGAGATGTTATTTTATCATACTTATCCGCATCGATATCGCTAAGTGTGTCTGCCTAGAAGTCATCCGTCCTTTGTTGGGTGAACATCAAGCACCCGCTGCATCTACAAGCGTTATCACGGCACCGTCACTGAGTGCGGGAAATCCAGCTTCTGTCACCGGCAGTTTGCCCCAGTCTTCACCTACGCCTCGGTGACTACGACCCAGTAAACGTCGTTGCTGCCTTGTTGCCTTCTTCGTACCTGGTCACATCTTACGGATCCACCTTCCTGCACACTTTGGGCTAATTCTATGAAGGCTTGGTCCCTCCGGCCCTCGCTGCAGCTACTGGGCGCTGTCCTTACCAAGACGTCCTATTCAACTACAAGCGTTCCTTGCCATCGGAAGGCTGCAGAGGTTCGAATTTGGACATTTACGGTCTGAGTGATAGCCTACATTGTGGTGTTTCTATGGGCAAATGTTGTGGATTAGCTTTCCCAATTACCAGTATCCCTCGCCGTTAGATGAACCCTATCCAACGTCTAAGGTACTTGTAATTTACGTGCTCATGTCAAGAACGAGAAATCAACATTTAAGTCTAACTGAACGGTGTAGGGGTTGAACCTGCTACCTCGCCATCTAGCTATCTTTACATCGTAAGTTTCAAAAGGGAAGGGAAAGCAGTCCGTCGTGGTATCGATCACATCATCCATCCATGGAATGTCGAATGGTCTACAAAAACATGTCTCTAGCACCATATAGTCCTTGCGGCGAGGCCATCTAAAGGCCCACTGCTATAAACAAAATCATCATCATCATCTTGCACCGTGCCGATAAGCGTGGAAGGTCATGTTTCGCCATCTCATACGATCATCAGAGTCGTGGATCAGCTCTGTGCTCTAGTCTCGACCATACCTCTAGATATTTACCTCTCCGCCTTCCCCTTTTTCTCCCCCCCCCCCCCCTCCCCCCCGACAATCTTGCCAGTTGTCACCAAGTTCTCTAGTTTATTTATTCCCATAACGTGCTCCAAAATATTGAAAATATTGACCTTCCACGTCTAATCTCTCTAATCAGTTTATGGTTTTCATTTGCTTCTTGAGGACTTGCTCAGTTGGTTTGTTTTTTTTCTGTTTGTCCATGGTGTTCTTTGCATCTTCTTCAGAAACCTACATTTCCACTGCCACTAGATGTACTTTTTTTTTTTTTTTCTCAGCTTGTCTACTCTTCGTCCACGCTTCACATCCATACAAAAGTACAGGTTCTATTTGGCACTCCAACACTCTTTTTCTCGCTGCAATTGACATCTTTTTTATTGGCCAGTATGTTTTTCATCTTGCAAAAGACTCTTTCACCAAAGCATGCATCAAAAATGCACGAAGCTAAATATCAAGTCATTCCCGCGCGCTGTAGGGGAGAGCAACCATCTGCAATGAACATGCCATATGATGATTATGAGAACACGCTTGTTGGCCCATTTAGCAGTCAATGCAAGCCAACGGGATGTCTTTGTCTATGACCATTTAGGAATGCAAAATCTAATCTCGTTGCTTCTTTCGCTAAGTACTTAGTTTTGGAGATTGTCGTGTTTCCTTCGTTTATTCGAAGTTACTACTTCGTGCGCAGTTCCCCGTAGTAAGCGATTTACGAGTCAGAGGTCATGCTCAGATTTTTACTGAGTGCGACTAACCCCATGTGTTTACTCTTCCTTCTTTGCGATTAGCCAAAGTTACACGACATGAGGGAGTCGTGGTATGCTTGCCGGTCCGGGGGGCATGTATTTGAATCCCTATGGAGACAGAAATTTAAAAAAAATTACCTGGCTTTTTTTTTTTCATATCCTTTTTACAGGACATCACTGTCAACACCAGCATTTTACTACTGTTGTTGATGTCTTGGCAAGTTCACGTTCAGTAGTTTGCCATTGCTTTCTGAACGACCGGCTCCCATACCAACTCATTAAGACCCAGCGCAACGCGGTCTGCTGCCAAATCGGTCACCGCTGTGTTTCAAACGCGGGTAAGCGGGCTTACGAATCACGTCGTAAGACCTTTGCAACGGAGACGGCGGGTTTTTCTTAGTACCTATATATGTTGTTGTGTTTTTTCTTCCCCTTATACCGTCAGGCGTTGTGGGCAGGGGTTATTGAAGTTCCAGCGCCTGTGACTAGCGCCTTTCCTCCAATTTCCTCCATAGAATCTTGAGCAGAGTTATTAGGATCAAGTAAATTCCCTACCTGTTTGCTAGACCAGTCGTAGGTTCCTTACCTATATATATATATATATATATATATATATATATATATATATATATATATATATATATATATATATATATATATATATAGAGAGAGAGAGAGAGAGAGAGAGGAGAGGAAAGAGAGAGAGAAAGAGAGAGAGAAAGAGAGAGAGAGAGAGAGAGAGAGAGGAGAGAGAGAGGAGAGAGAGAGAAAGAGAGAGAGAAAGAGAGAGAGAGAGAGAGAGAGAGAGAGAGAGAGAGGAGAGAGAGAGGAGAGAGAGAGAAAGAGAGAGAGGAGAGAGGAAAGAGAGAGAGAGAGGAGAGAGGAGAGAGAGGAGAGAGAGGAAAGAGAGAGAGAAAGAGAGAGAGAGAGAGAGGAGAGAGAGGAGAGAGGAAAGAGAGAGAGAGAGAGAGAGAGAGAGAGAGAGAGAGAAAGAGAGAGAGAGGAGTCAATATGGGCCAGGGCTTAATGCGCTTTAGATTAAACTTCCAGTATGCTGACGACTGGGTTCATTCCCTACTTCGGTTAGTTGTACTTTAACGTTGACGTCTCGTTCACAAATCAATGGCAAACTACTGAACGTTAAACAAATTTGCCGAAAAAAATCAATCACGGGTTGGGATTGACTGTAAATTCCATTAAAGGATATGCAACTCCCTCTCTCCTTCTCACACACATATATTTTTCTTCCTCTTCTTGCCATGAAGCGTCGCAGAGAAAAGATACATGTAGAGGGTGTATTTTTAATTACTGTGCAGTGTTTCAAAATATTGCCTGTCAAAGTTTTGTATTTACCCTCTGTAAAGTTCATGCAACTTAATAGGTAAATACAAAACGTGGACCGGCAATATTTTCAAATACTACACAGTCATTAAAAATACACCTATAGTATGTCCAGAAATGAATGCCGTCATTCACGATCAATTATTTTGAAAACTGTCTGTTGCATCGTTATGAAATTTTTCCTGCCGTCTTATATTTACCCCCACCCAAGGAATATGTCTTTGATAGGTCCAAAAGCAACTTAAATCATCGAAAGCGGCGACATTTCTTTGATGTTTTGGGGAAAATGTAGTGAATTCACGCTAACAAACTAGTCTTACAGTAAACCACGTTATTTCTGGTAAGGACACAAGTACAAGGCGTAGCCAGATTCGTATGGGAGTGGGTGCAATAAAAAAAGTAGCTTAAAAGTCGACAGGGTCGACTGCATTGCACCGGGTTTTTATCCCATATGGCTCAGTCTCTTTCCGCAGGGCGGAAAGCGTCGCACAAAGCACGAACTCCGTAGCTCCAGCGACGACCCTCGGAAGTCTCCGAAAAATGCACTCGTGAAATGAAGGAATCGAACATACAACCTTCGGAGCCCGAGTCAGACGGCTTGACCACTTCACCACGGAGACTCCCGAGAGGGGTGCAATGTGTAATATTAGTAAAGACAGAGAATTTACAGAGGCATGGGGTAAATAATGTGTAAATTGACAGGAAAGTAGAAGGAATATATTTCTTACCTTATTTTTCATTTCCTTCTTGTTTCTTCAGCTGCTGGTTAATAATTGTACACAAGTATTCATGTTACTAGGATGCATTTAGCTTTTTATATTGAGTTCGTGAAAGCTTCCAAATAGCTGTGCGTTAATGTGCGTATGGAGTGACCAGAAATGATACCGCAATTTAGTCATCATGTGTCCATTTTTAAGGATCTGTTCAGCTGTCTGTGTAGTTTGTTCACACGTACACATGGGTGACAGACCCGCTTTGAGTCTTCGTGAAAGATTGTCTACTCTGCTGTTTACTGTTCAGAGACGGAACATGATTACCTGTTTTGCACTATGAAAATAGTTGTCAGTGTCTCTGTAGTGGGCTTTCTTCTTAACGACCAAGATGTTGGTCCTCTTTTCATTGTAGTTTATAGATTGATTCGTATGCACGTGTGTTGTCCCCTAATTTGACAACGTGTTTGCTCTCACGTTTCTTGTTATGCCACAATATGTCAGTTTCCACCGCAATATTACTCTTCTGTTGGTATTCAATGCGCTTAGTGTGTGTGTGTTTTTTTTTTTTCAATACCAGTTGTTTGTCACCGCTGAGGGCTTGCGGAATTGAAAATTCATCACTGTGGAATACAAACTGTTGCCATTGACATTGTGCTGATGCTGTAATGTTTAGGGCCTGCAATTCGTCTGAATAGGTTGGAGCAAAATATCCCCGTAAGCGTGCAAGCGGATTAAGGTCTGCGATCTGCTCAGACCTTAATCTGCGTCGGACGATTCCAGTAGGTTGATGACTGCTCTCGATTGCATAAAACTCAATCCATCCTTTCTCCAATAGTCCTCTTCCTCTTTCAACACATGGTCCTCACATTTTCCCAGTAACTTTTATCAATATTTAATAGCGCGGACTGGATTAGTATCTTGACGTCAGACAATTTGAATATAGTATTGTCAGCTGCCACCTGTTCTTTAATATTAGCCCACACAAGTTCTGTAGGGTTACAATGAGAGTGGTACAGCGGAAGTCTCAAGCAACCATGACGATACTCTTCTATCAACTTGTCGATTTGATATTTCTTGCTTTTGTGGCGTCTGTTTTACAAGGGACAACAATTCTAGCTAGAAATACCTTTCTGGAAATGGTATGTTTTCCATTCGGAGCCATATCTTTATTGCTCCCTTTGTGCTCGATGCTGTAGGTATTTTGTCTTCTTGGGCAACAACATTGATATCATGCATTGTCCATAATTGGACACGACGGTCTATCTAGGGATGGAAGCACAGTATTCTCGAGCCAATCTCTAAATACATTACCATTCATCTTATTATGATAATCCCTATTGTCTGTATGCTTTGATACGAACACGAGCCCAGCATTCTGTTGTAAGCCATTATGCGTATTACCAGCATGGGCCATGACCAAAAGCTGTCCTATACTACTGGGCACATATCGCTTTATCTGTCCATCCACTGATTGCCATTCCTTATCACTTGTGTGGTGCGCATTGATCCACATTTCATCCAAATACACTATGCCATAATTTTCTTTGCGCATTTCCCTTATTTCACGTAGGTATCTGCTTCTCATGGCTCCTAAATGCGGTTGCTCGCAAAGAATATTTCTACCTCCCTTGTACTTTCTAAAAGTGAAGATAATGTCCTTATAATTTTCCACAAAGTTGTTTTGGATAGCTCTATGTTATTGTTCTTTCTCAACCAAACCCTAAGTTTTCTTACAGTCACTGTTTCTTTGGCATCCAGCATTTTTATAATGCTGGATAATCCTGGATATAAAATCCAAAATTTTTATAATTTTAGGAGTCTCCGTGGCGAAGTGGTCAAGCCTTTTGACTCGGGCTCCAAAGGTTGTGGGTTCGATTCCGGGCCGCATCCTTCGGTTCACGAGTTAAATTTTTCGGAGACTTCTGTGGGTCGTCGCTAGAGCTGCGGAGTTCGTGCTTTGTGCGATGCTTTCCGCGCTGCGGAAAGAGACCGAGCCATATGGGATAGAACCCGGTGCAATGAAGTCGACCCTGTCGACTTTTAAGCGACTTTTTAAAGCATTTTTATAATAGCTCGCCTTATGACATCTTTGTCAAAGCTGTCTACAATAACCTTTCTACCTACCGTTTGGTTATTGCGTGGTGGTTTAATTCCAGATTCTTGCACCCATCGACGAAATGACCGTTTACTCAAACCCAATGCATGCACTGTTCTTTTTTCGGAATTTGTAATAGTATAAAACAGTTTCCTGCGATCAGCTTCTATACAAAAATATGTGTACAACTTCATAGCGATGCTTTGAAGTGTATACACAATTTCGCATTCAATCCCATTGAAAAATATTCACACATTTCAATGTTAGCGATAAGTGGTAAGATTTTAAAAATAATAATAATAATAATCAGGTTTCATGAAATAACCCACAGTTTGACGACACCTCTGAACAGTCCCAGTTTAAACTGCGCGGGGTTCTTGGCATAAGGCCAATCCCGTGAAAAACGTAAAATATTCAACATTGAACGCTGATTGTCTGGCTACGCTGTAATACATTTAAAATTATGAATTTCATCTCTGAACCGTAAATTATATACCGCATATAAACAAACTTTGAAATCTGCTGTAAAATCTCCAGAACAAAAATTGTTTTGTTGGGTGGACATAATGATAAGGTTATATGCTAAATCTCATCATTTTCCTTTAGTTGGTTACTGAGATATGGAATTTTATATTGGGGCAGACAAAAATAAACACACTATAATATTTTCTGTATTTTTGCTTGTCTTGTTGCTTGTAGTAATCTTCTTCTTCTTCAGCGTTCCGAGCCATTGAGGTTCTTTGCTGCAGATACAATCCGTCTCCATTCGTCTCTCTGGTGGACCTTCTCTTGCCAGTTGTTGATTCCAAGTGCTTGTAGGTCGGTATATGTATTATCTCTCCACCGTCTTCTTGGTCTACCTCGGTGTCTACGGTCATTTATTTCCTGAGTGTAAGCGAGTTTTGTTTCCCTATTATCTTCCATTCTTTCTATATGCCCCAGCCATTGTAGTCTATTAGCCTTCATGATACCAGTCATTAGCGGGGACTTAAACAGATCATAAATGTCTTTGTTACTTCTTCTTTTCCACTCTCCACTTTGTGTATCCCTAATGGGTCCAAAGATGCGTCTTAAAATTTTGTTCTCAAAGGTTTGTAACAAGGCTTCGTCTCCTTTCGTTGTACTCCAGGTTTCAGAGCCATACAGTACAGCTGGTCTCGATCAGTGTTTTATATTGCTTGTAGTAATATCACATTTACAGGAGTACAGGAGACACTGAAGAAATTAAATGCTTGTAGTAATTTCACATTTAATTTCTTCAGTGTCTCCTGTACTCCATCTAGCCAACTTTTCCCGGGCCGTCATCACGCGTTGTATCCGGATGTTCTCACGTAAACTGAACGCTCTAGCCGCAGGTTGGGAGATATACACCTACACAAAAAAGTATGTCAGAGGGTACGTGCACCTGTCTCGTGTTTGCTAGAGGCAAACTCACAAAGGTTCGCTTTGGATTCTTGCACACATAATCTTTGATTGGCATTTTAAAGATGCGTGAGTGGTTGTGAATGTGTGATTGTCTGTGTTTGTGACCCCGTGTGTGGTGGTGATTGTGGCTGTATGTGCGTCGTTGTAAATGTGTGAAGGTCTGTATATGTGATTGTGTGTGTGGTAATGATTGTAGTCCATATACGAGCTACCTCTACTATTACTGGACTAATCTTTGCGTGTGAATTAGTTTTCCCCATTACCAGTGTCCCTCGCCATCAGGTGAACCCACTCCGACTTCTCGGGTGCTTGCAACTTACTTCCCTAAGTCAAGGACGAGAAGTCAACATTTTAGTCTAACTGCCTGGTGCAGGGTTGAACCCGCTACCGCGGCATGAACATACCGGAAGTTTAATAGCGAACACTCTTATCCATTCGACAATATTGATATAGAGCTGAGATTATGTATGTGGAGAATTTAACAGTTGAGCAAATAATAATATAAGCAACGACAACTTCATCAAAATATCAGACGACAGAGAGGTGAGAAAAATAGAGATTCGTGATCGTCAATGTCTGCTTCAGATAAGGTACCGGCAGATTTAGGGGTAGGAGGTGGGGGATGAGGAGGAGGAGGAGGAGGAGAAGAAGAAGAGAAGAAGAAGTGGAAGAAGAAGAAGAAGAAGAAGAAGAAGAAGAAGAAGAAGAAGAAGAAGAAGAAGAAGAAGAAGAAGAAGAAGAAGAAGAAGAAGAAGAAGAAGAAGAAGAAGAAGAAGAGGAAGATTGTGTTCTTTATTTCTTGGGTTAAAGAATGTAAATATCTAGGAAGTATAATCACAGAAGATGGTAGAATAAACAACGAAATTGAAATCATTTGTGAAAAAGCAAGTGCTATTATATATCAACTATAATTCATGCTGACACATTCAAATATACCTATGTTCGCAAAACGACAAATAACAAACGGCATATTCATACCAGGTTCTAACCGCGTCGGTAACTTACGGGGTATGTGAGCCGGTCGCTCAAAAAGCAATGGCAAACTACTGAGCGTAATCTTGCCAAGAAATCAACAATCAGCCGAAAGATGCTGATGTTGACAGCGATGTCCTGTAAAGGATATCCAATTTAATATTCACACCAACCCTATGCTGCCAATGTCAAACTAGACCATTATCCAAATCACACTTGCGCAAAATCAACACCTGCCAGATGAGATGCTTGAGGAGAGTTACCAACTTAACTATCTGAGTCCGAATAAGAAATGATGTTAGGCAGACAGTGCTACATACATTGAAAGACAACAGATCAAATGGATTGGTTATCTCGTTAGAATGCAATACCATAATCTACATCCCTGGTGTTACATTAAAGAAGATCTGCTACGATAGCAAGAGGACACCCGAGGAGAAAATGGATTGGTAAGATCAAAGACATTGTACATTCACACGGAATGAGACTATCCCATGCCACTCATCGGGCACTGGAACGTCAACTATTCCTCCCCACGACGCTTGACGGCAAAAGTGCAAGATGATGATGGTTATGATTACCAACAAACTGGTGCTATTCATATAACTGAATATTTCAACGTGTTGTCATGTCTTTACATTAGTGTGTTGACTATCATCTTGTACTAAATCGGTTAGTTATCATGTAATGGACAGTAGTATTTATTATCCGGTCTCTCTGGCCGAGGTGTTACACCACTTTCTCCGTAATCCCGTTTATCACGCAGAGTCTCGTAGCGGGCGAGAACTGGAAGCGGTTCTACCCCCGCTGGTGACTTGCGGGATAACTGAGCCGGCCGCCCAGAAAGCAATGGCAAACCACTGAGCGTAATCTTGCCAAGAAATCAACAGACAGCTGAAAGATGCTGATGTTGACAGCGATGTCCTGTAAAGGATATACGAATTAAAAAACAAAAACAAAAGTATTTATTAGTATGGATGTGAGGCTAAATGGGTATTTTACCCTGTCCAAGTATGCCTCGTAGGCTAGAGAAGGGAAGAAGGTGCCTTGCTCTTCTTACGAAACTGCAAACCCCTGCCTCGACACTGACATGAATTTTTAACTGATTCAGTAACAAAGGATAATATAGGGTGAATTATTAATGATTGTGCAGTGTTTGAACAAGTGAATAGGTACAATTATCTCGGAACAGTAATAACATCTGATGGGAGATGCTTTAAAGAGATTAGAACAAAAATCGCCACGGTGAAAGTAGCCTTTAGCAAGATGAAAAACATACTAACTAATAAAAATATGTCAATTGAAATGAGAAAAAAGTGTTGAGGTGCTACATAGAGCCTGTACTTGTGTATGGATGTGAAGCTTGGACAATGAGCATTCAAGCTGAAAACCATCTGATGGCTGTGGAAATGTGGTTTCTGAGGAGAATGCAAAGAATACTGTGGACAGACAGAAAAACCAATGACCAATTACTCCAAGAAACAAATTAAAATCGTAAATTGATTAGAGAAATTAGACGTAGACAGTCAAACATTTTTGGACATGTTATGAGAAGAAATAAATTGGAGAACTTGGTGACAACTGGCAAGATCGAGGGGAGGAGAACAAGTGCAAGACAGAGAAGTAAATACCTGGATGGCTTGACCACGTGGAATGGTCGAGACAGGAACACTGAGCTGATCCACGACTCTGGTGATCGAGTGAAATAGCGAGTAAGCTTGCAAGCAGAAAGACATGTTAGTCAGTTTAAAATTACCGTGATAGACAATCGACATTACTGTGCGAACATGTGTATATTTTAGTTTGAAGGATTTATCTAATTAATTCACGTAAGTTGTGTGATTTCTGCAGTATGTACCTGACGAGATGCAGCGAAATATGCCAGGCAATAAATCGTGCAATCTATTGTTTGTGTCTTCGTTATTCAAATTCATCACGGGAAAACATTGTTTTGAAACTCTGAGGTTAGTACTCTATACAGAAATATCAATTGGGGAACCCTTTGAGGCCACTAAGCAGCGCAGTGCCATGCTATGATACAGAGAGGCGGCCGCATCAGATGGCACCGTAACAGGGCAGCATAAGCAGCGAAATCAAAATACAATTTGAACCATTCAATAATTAAAAATGTGGTACTCATTTTTCATTTACCGCAAACAAAGGGATACCATAGACCCCGAGGTAGACCAAGAAGACGGTGGAGAGATAATACATGTACAGACCTACAAGCACTTGGAATCAACGACTGGCAAGAGAAGGTCCACCAGAGAGACGAATGGAGACGGATTGTATTTGCAGCAAAGAACCTCAATGGCTCGGAAAGCTGAAGAAGAAGAAGAAGAAGAAGAAGAAGAAGAAGAAGAAGAAGAAGAAGAAGAAGAAGAAGAAGAAGAAGAAGAAGAAGAAGGAAGGGATTCTGGGAGTTCCCGGGAAATCACGTAACATCAGGGTGGTTCCATAGTGGGTGTAGGGGGGGGGGGTGTGATGATGTATTGTACAACTTGAGTATGGGTTAGGACCATTTGTGTGACGTGAAAAACTTCAATCGAGGAATGCTAACTGGGATATTTTTGGGATACTGAAAAGGACCACTGTAATTATTAATTACAAATACAGACATATAATTGCTTTCGCAAACATAAGGCAAACAAGTGCTTTTGTGTAATGTGTTTATTGAAATTCCAATTCCAATTCCATTTTCAAAACAAAAATTCCAAATTCGGTCTCGTCTAACCTGCTTCCTAAACGGTGGTTATTGTTGGGAGTCGTGGTTTTTGTGGGTTTAGTCACCCTGATTCTTGTCTTGTGCGCTCTTTCGAATAAGTCCTATCTCGGACTGGTTGTGTAAGCGTTTGTGTCTGTGACATCAGCTGGGGATTCGTCGGCGGCTACCCTTTGTGCTCGTCTCCTCTTGTGGTTTTTCTTTGTTGGGACAGGCCCCTGGTTCGTCTGGCTTGATTGGTTGTAGTCCTTATAAGGACTGTTTATAAGGTCTTTTTGCCTCCTTTTTTGTGCATCGTAGGAGCTTTTCGATGTTGTCATTCTCCTCCTTCTTGCGTCTGTTTTCAATTTCGAGAAAGAGTTTATGTTCCCTTTCGCAGTCTTCCTCCATGAGCTTCCACGGGATGATCTCTCCGTCTTCTATACAGTAATTGAAGCCGCTCTCACAGTTATAGTGTGTAACTGGGTATTCTACAGGTTTCCTGAGTTTCTTGGGCTTCTTCTTTTCTTTTTCTTCCCTGCGGCTTTTGAATTCCTGGTACCTGCGTTCCTCCAATTTTTCCGATTCTAGGCACTCCTCCAAGGTAGGTTCCTGGGGCCTCTACGCGTCGTCATCAGGGTGCTCATTTCAGTTTTCTTCAGATGTCTGGCGGGATACTGGTTTCCCCTTGGATGCCTCGTGCGCCGTGGTTGGGCTGCTAGCTTTATCTTGCGGTTCAGGCTCGGTCTCTTTGTTTTCATCTTGCGGTTTCTCTGTGGTTTCTTGTATGGTTTCTGTTGGTTTGTTTTGGAAAAGTTCCATTTCATCTTTCAGCAGCTCTCTCTCCGCTTTGATGGTGCATAGCATTTCTTCGTTATCCTTCTTCATCTCGGCCATATGTTCCACTTCTTGCTTGATGTTTTGATGGATCGCTTTTATTTCAGCCAGCAGTTTCTCATTGTCGCTGGGTGTCAGCAGTGCCTTGACTTGTTTCTTTAACTCGTCTATCTGGTTTTGCAGTTGATCTCTTTCAGCTTGCGATATACCCGCGGCTGTCTCGCATCTCCGCATTGCGACCTTATATGGCGTCTTTGTGGTGATAGCGAACTTTAAGACGTCGATGTGTCTTTGTAGGTACGGACTGTCCAGATATCTTGCTCCATGCTTGCCCAGGCAGTTGGCGCACTTTCTTTTATTGTTGGGTGCTCGGAATTCCGTGCATAGTTTGGCTAGCGGACACTCCTTAAAGGCGTGGTGATCAGCGCAGTACCGACAGATTTCCGTTTTACTACGACATGCTGCTCTATTGTGGCCGGACCTCTGGCATCTTGAACACTGATTGACTCTTGGGATGAATCTCTCTGGTTGCTGCGTTATCTTGTTGATTGATACTGTGGTCGGCATCTCGCTGCCCTCTGTCGTCACCACCGCCAAGGTTGTGGGAATCTTGGAGTAGGTGAGGAGCCGCTCCGCCTTCAAGAATCGGATGTTTAGATTCTCTTCTCGAAGCTGCTTCATGATTTCTTCGTCTAGATAGCTCCACTTGGATACGCTTGACAACCCAATTGCTTGTCGGTGAGTCGGTGTTTCCGACTCTGGTGTCTTTCTCCTCTCTCTGCTTCTCAGTAGGTTTGGCTCTTGTCTGTAGTGGACTGTTGACGGTCTCCCTCGTGGTGGCTTCAGTAGTCGCTGTAGTTTCAGGTTCTTTGTTACAGATCGGAGTCAGGCTCTCCACGTTCTTCTTCTTGTCGGATCCCACGCTGCACATCTTGGTTGCTACGTGTCTTTTGGTGTTCTTGCCACATGCCATTTTCCTACCCCGTATCAGGCTTCTTGACTTGTTCAGGCGACTTGTCTTGTTAGCGCTCGCACTTGCGACGTGACAATTTATTGAAATAAAGAATCATATACTAATATACATTGAATGTCGCTTTAAAAAAAAAAATACATTGAATGTGTTGTCGATCACTTCCGGTTGGGTGTGTGGTGGACTGCTAGACCGATCAATGGATGTAATACTAATAAATGTTTCTGGGCCCGGAGGGCCCTCAATGTCGTCGGATGTATACTCATATCTTGTGCTACTCGCCTTATCTGGTGTATGTCCAATCTGTCTGCGCTCATCTTTGATGTATCTGGGGACCAGTTTGCGAAGACAATGACATGCGGTTTTAGGTACATCTTGCAGCAAACACACTTGTCGACCGACCATGAAGTGAATCCCGACATCCCTATTCTGAAGACCCCACCAGATCTAGGTCAGTGCCAAAAATAACTACGCGGTTTGTTTGCAGTGTATTAAAAATGAAGTACCAAAATTTTTTACGCAACGCTTTTCTAAATTTGGTCTATGTTATTACGATATTGATGTAAACGACATTACGATTTATCGCACGCCTCTGCCTAAGCGCTTTCGGTACCCCTTGATTTCGGTTTCTGGTACAGGTGCGTCGTTTAATGGGCGGCATTTCCAAAGACTTGCATCATATTGAGAACATCTACTACACGGCCCTGCCACTAAGATAGTTCATAAATATACAAATGTATTGTTTGGCGTTCACAGAAGTAGAAGAAAGAAGTAGAGACAAGAGGACGCACTAGATAACATAAACATTGAAAGCTATGTTTACCAATCGTGATTAGAACCTGTCATTAATTGGTCAAGCGTCGAGGTACACTTGTTCCAGCCGTGAGGCGCCGCCTCATTTGGAGGTGACAGGTTCGAATCCCGGTCGGCAACTATAGCTTTCAATTTTTAAAAGTTGTCTAGTGCAGTGTTTCTCAACCGGTGAGGAATCCCCCCCCCCCCCCCTCAGGGGGTAATTTTAGGGTTTCCAGGGGGAATTAAGATTATTTCAAGATCGCGTTAATACAAGAACTGATTACTTGATATTGTTTTTCCCTCCATACTTTACAGTTCTGTACTTCTCCCCCTTCGGAAATTCGTTTTATAATTTAAGTAGACCCGAAAATCACGTTTTATGTAGACGTTTAAACTGGTTCTAGTATGTGTTATTAAACTTAGCTTCCATTTTTACATATACTATGCAAAAGGGGGTGGGGGGGATTTATAGGGAGGAAATACGAAAAGGAGGGGGGGGAGGTGACATTATGAAAATATGATGAAGGGAAGCATGGGCTAAAATAGGTTGAGAACCACTATTCTAATGCGTTCTCTGGTCTCTACTTCCTTCTTCTACGTGTGTGATTATTTTAATATAATGGCTTTGTACTCTATATGTCATTTTATGGTTGTATACTATTATTATTTATTACCTTATTAATTTCCGAGGGATGATTCATCTTGCCGTATGTGCCATGGACTTATATATCGTCGAAATTGTGTCATTGAGTTATAATACAACATGTCTGCTACCATATTAACAACTTTTGTGTCATAACTGTGACATACACCTACTTCCAATTTTTCCGCCATCTATTTTTATTTTGTTTGGTCCAAACCTACTTTTGTTTGGCACAGAATCTGTTAACTATTTACTTTGTTATCATTTCTGTATTTATTGTGTGTTGTGATTTTTATATTGTTGATTTTTTAAAATACAGAAGCCACAAACAATATGTTGCACGATTTATTGCCAGGCATACATCATTGCATCTCGTCAGGTGCATACTGCAGAGTTATATATCGTACGTCTCCCCCCCCCCCCAGATAATCTTATCGTCGCAAAGTGCTTTGTTGCTTTAAAAAATTGTGTGTGTATGCTGATGACGGGGTAGGGAGTCAATTCCCTACCGCGTCAGCTGGATTCCACAGTGGAATTCTTGTCCAGAACGCAGTGGCAAACTAATTAGTTAGTTGCGTATCCTTTACAGGACGTCGCAGTCAACATCATCATTGTTTTTGCTGTTGTAATCTCTTGACAAGTTTACGTTCAGTAGTTTGCCGTTGCTTTCTGAACGACCGGCACCCATACCATGTCGTAAAAAAACCCAACGAAGGCAGTCTGCTGCCAAATCGCTCACAGATGTGTTTCGAAAGCGGGTATGCGGGATTACGAACTGCATCCGTAAGTCCTTCGCCACGGAGCCGTTTAGTTGCAAACAAATGAGCGTAAAAACGCCTTGTAATTCAACATGGTAACAACGGAGTTGACCGCAAAGCCCTTCAAATGACACGCTATATATATATATGTATATAAATTGTATTTTTTTTTTACAAGTCTGACCTACCTACACGGCTTGTTTTCGCAGTTGTTGAGTACTACTAAAAACAAAAGATTTGCAAACGCCCTTTTGTGCAAGAAGTATGTGGCTGTTCAACAATTCGTTAATTGTGACACCGCGCGAAATACTGTTAGGAAATAAAACGAATTGTAAGCATTTCTTTGTGCGTTCACAGTGTGGCTGGCCTTGTTCCTACCTATCCCATCGGAAATCACGCCAGCAGAGAAGCACCCCCGCTACGCTGTTACAGTCACGTAGGTTGTCTTCTCCCACCGCGTCCTTGCTTACTTCGACATCGAACAGCTGTATTTCATACATAGTCTTTGAAACCCTGGAAAATACAAACATAACTGCTTTCACTAACTGTATGACTATATGTAAATGAAAACGCCACAAAGCTAATCTAATGCAATGTATGAAACCATAAAACAGTGTTATTATTTAATATATAACTGTACATGAAGGTGTAAACACAGTTCAAGTATATAGCAGCAGATTAGCGTGAAACTTTGTGAACTGTGGAACGATCGAGAATAATTAATAATGTAATATTTTAAATATAAGTGCCAGACTTCAGCCATCTATTTGTGTTTAATTTTTGAATATTATCAATATCATCATCTTACACTTTTGCCGTCAAACGTCGTGGGGGAGGTTTCGTACTTTATCTGTTGTTGTTCGGTGTATTTCCGATGTGAGCCCTGATAGAATCACTTTTCGGCACTTTTCTTTCCATTTCCACCGTAATTCTTGAGCAATAGTTCTTGAACAAATAAATTTCCCCATACGGCGTTTTGCTGAACCTGTCGTAAGTTCATTCTAACTGGGATATATAACATATATATTGTTATTTCATATATAGATGTGCATGAAATTATATCTCTGTTATTTCATACTGTTTAGGCTGTATAAAGTATAAAGACATTATTACGGCCATCTGTGGATTGTCTTCACGGTTCCAGAATTGAAGCACAAATTCGCGAACGTGGCCGGAAGTTCCTATTTTGGCAGGAACTCTGCTAGAGCTTGCAGACGACAACCAGTGATGTGGCATTGTTTTATCTCAAAAGTAAGTTCAGACTTTCTTTCTGGAATCTTTATGAGTTATGACTAGAATCTAACTCACACGTTGATTCAAGATAAGAAAAGTCTTCAGCCTTAACCTAATTACAGCGTAGATTAGTTAGCAGAGTCTGGGAGGCCGAAGGAATGCCGATGATAATGATGATAATGATATTGATAGTGATTCAGATTAGTTGATGGACTGGATAAAAGAAGATGAAGGATGTTGTTTTGTTAATTGTAAATGCCAAAGAAAGGGGATCATGCCGGAATGCAAAAACTTCATAGGAATAATTAATCATTGACAAAAGTGTAAGGGATGAACAGATAGACTGTCAAATAAACATTCTGCACAAACCAGAATATCATCAAGCAGCAGGAGCAGGTCTTTTGCAGAAAATCGCCCTCTTCCTTCAGTGTCCCGAAATCTCTCGAACTCACGGCATATTTCTGGTCTCATGCACCCTCAGACCTGAGTGGTCTGCAATGTCTTGTGTCCATCTTCGTGCCGGTGACCCCAGCCTCTTCTTCAAGGAACCATGCATTCATGCACTGTTCTTTCCAAGCCACTGTGACACTTGAATACAATATTAACTGATTCACTGCTAAACAGAAAGTGGGTTTGGACCAAACAGAAATTGATGAAAGTAAATGTAAATGAGAAGTAGGGGCGTAAGTTAGTTGCATATCCTTTACAGGATGTCACAGTCAACACCAGCATTTTTTGCTGTTGTGATCTCTTGGCAAGTTTACGTTCAGTAGTTTGTTATTGCTTTCTGAATGACCAGCACCCATAACATTTTGTAAAAAACTAACGCATCATGGTCTGCTGCCAAATCGCCCACAGCTGTGTTTTGAACGCGGGTATGCAGGATAGCCGGCTGTGTCACAGTCTAACCATCTAAAAATGGTTAAAATAGTAGCAGCTGTATTGTATTACATATCAAATTAAAGGAGATTGCACAAGAAACATATCAGTACTGCTAGAAGTTAGAAATATCATAATAATAATGTTTTAATAATAATGTTATGAGTGTGTTAAAAAAAAAATTTTGAAGACAATTATTAAAAATTTCCACTTACCAAGGCACTACTTCTTAATCTTTGATGATAATGCAATTAAATTTACTGAATAATGATACATACACCGCTTTTCTTCACCAATATCACAAGAACTGCTCCTTAACACCATAAAAAAATAATTACAACATCATATTTTGAAGAATATAATTTTCACACAAAATGGAAAAAAGTCAGGAAAACACGAGGCAGATTTGTATTCATTAGAATGAGAACCCAAATAAATAGTATTTTCTATGTAGTTATGATTATTATTTTTTAAAATTTCATTAGTTAAATACTTCTCAGCTTATTTGTGATAGGCAAAGCAAACTTAGGGACACAAGTGTGGCCCATTAGAGCAAGCATGTGATGATGAACTTTCTGTTAGTTGTTTTTTCCATTATAATCATCTGCTAAATAATTTAACTGAAAATCCACATTACTGCACATGCTACACATGCTATCAGTTTTAGAATCTTTCGCAAAGTCCCTTAAATTGGAACAACAATCATCTAAAGTTGTGTAAAACGATATTCTGATGTAAATCGACAAGGTTGAGAACCAGTGGGCATTGCAATTTTTAAAATCAGAAAATTAACCAGTTTAACAATAAAAATAAAAATGATCTGAGAAACTACACACTTCTTTTTCACCATTTTGGAAAGGAAGATCTGTTTTTCAGTGTAAACTTTCATTTACCGTGAAATAAAATTGCGGAGGATACCGGAAATAAAACAAACAACACTTGTTGATAGTTTTAGTTCTTAAGTATTATAAAGAAGTATACAAGTATATTTAGTGAGAATGTTTTTAATGATATAATTGTTTATTCAATGATAAAATAGAAAACGTGAAACTGTATGGCGTCCTGTTAAGTACTTATAATTAGTGTGCCAATTGTGATTCTGGAATGATAGATAGGGGACTGTTAATATACTCATGACAGGTACCAAATAATTTTCAGAATTGTTTGTGAGGGAGATGTATGAGGAAGGGAACTGACTACCCTACCTCATGTCTTGGTTAGAATATGTGGAAGTCTAACACACTCTTTCAGCCAGGATAGAGAGCCATTTGATGTATGTGAAGTGGCCCCTTCTTGCTGGAACAACTGTTGATCTTGACCCAATCCTCTGCGTTGTCCCAGTGATGCCCAAAACTTGAAGAACATGCCAAAGATTTGTTGGTTCCATTTAATTTTGGGTCACCTTGTAGTTGTTCAGATGGGTCTTCCTGGGAGCCAGATCAATTAAAAGATACCTTACTCAGTGAGGGTGCAAACAAGGATCGGAGGGTCCAGCAGCCCAGCTTGCTAGCCACTGCTCAACCACAGCTCCCACCTCCATAGGTATAGTCCACTAATACCACATTTGTCTCTTCTGAATTGCCCAGAGCATGTTAATGATAATAAGAAAGAGACAAGCAGCTTTCTTTGGTCATGTGATGAGAAGAGAGGCATTGAAAACATCGTGACAACTGGAAAGATCGAGAGGAAAAGAGGCAGAGGTAGATCAAGAGAAATTATGCTGGATAGATTGGGACGGTGGCATGGAGGAATATCATCAGCAGAGTTAATCCAGAAAACCAAAGACCGCGGTCTGTGGCGAGCCATGAACGCCTACACCAGCTGGCATGGCACTTGATGATTATGATGTTAATGGTATGAAAAAGAGATTTCAGAAAATATGAATTCACAAATGGCTATGAAGACTTTCTTCTGTTCACAGTTAGGACAAACTGAACAATCATCACATTTCATGCCAATGAGCACGGGTAGTCATGTTTTACTATCTCACACAATCACCAGAGTCATGGATCAGCTCTCTGTTGTCTCAGTTATGCTATGCGGCCAAGTCATCTAGATATTGATCACTCTGTTTTTCCCTTGTTGTTTTCCCCTCATTTTTGCCAGTTGTCCCTCGTTCATTCACTCAGTAGCATGTCCTTTGCAGAACCTCACTCCTATAACAACCTTCCGGAAAACCTCTCGATCTTAAGCAAGATGTCCCACATCCAATACACCCATCTGGAGATCATCTGCCACATCCTGCACCCATCTTCTCTTTGGCCTTCCTCTTCCTCTCTTCCCAGGCATATACTCCTCCATTATTGTTCTCTCCAAACTTTCGTGATGTTTCAAGTGACCAAAATATTTCAATTTTCTTTGTTTTATCATCTTTAATTGTCAACCTTCTTCAACATTCAGCTCTTGAAGTATGGATACATTTGTTCTTTTTTTAATCGAAGATATTCTTAGAACTCGTCTATAACATTTATATTCAAAGGCATGTTCAGCTTGTTTAGTAAGTGTCCAGGTCTCACAGGTGTATGTTGCAATGGGAAAGATGCATTAGTTGTCCCTCAGTTTTCACAAAAATATTTCTTCTGATAATATGCCCAAAAATTCTGGTCTATTTCTACTTTCTCTCAGTTTACAGTTTTCATTTGTTTCTTGTAGCACTTGCTCATTGGTTTTTATGTCTGTCCATGTTATTCTAAAAGGAACATTACAAAACAAAGAGTCTACAACAGTGATGCCTATTCACTATCATTATATTCGTTTATTTGTATGCCTGTTCTCTTAGCCCAGGCTTTGTGCTATAGAGAGGTATAACTCCATCCCTGGTCCTGCCATAGGTTGTAGTTATTATACCTTTTTGAAGCACAATGTAACAAACTATCGTCTGTCAAGATGGCCAGGTGCCAGTAAATACCTGTTCTCTTATCTGCAGTAGTCTGTTGGTACAAAGAGAATTGAACACAACGATGACATCTATCATCTTTGTGTGCATTGCCTTCTGTGTTGCTATTGAAGTCTCTGCAGTAGATGGCCAGGTGTCTAAGGACAAAGCAGGTGAGTGAAGGTTGTACTTTTCTTGGGAAGGTTAGTTGTGTTTATTATGTCAGGTCTTAGTCAGATATGATTGAGTTACCATATGAGTGTAGACGGTACCACTTGCTTTCTGTTAGCGCCCAATGTTGGGCGGTGATCACCAAACCCAACACCCAACATTGTGCCTTGGCTTCGAGTGGAGGAGTGCAAATTGGGAGGGTACAAGTCTAACTCTAGTGCCAGGAAATGCAGCCGAAAGACTAAATGTCATGGCAGGGCAGACCAGACCCTAAGCCTTGTTCGGCAACTGGTCTAGGATGGAAGCTCCGACAGGCAGACAGTATTGCTTTGCTGATCCAGCAGCTTCTGAAGCTTGTCTTGTTCCAGATGTATTGGTGTTACCTTTCCTTTGGAGTAAACTAGACAGGCCAAGTGAGGGATCATGCTGCATGAGCAACACATGGTCTCTAAATTCAGCCCAGGTTTTGTGTTAGGGAGAGGTATAGCTCCATTTTACAAACTATTGTCTGTCAAGAAGGTGCCAGTCAGTAGTTGTGTTTACAGCATTATCTGAAACACATTTCACTGATATTTCTGCATCATTACATAAAACATATAACACAGAGAATTATGCAGCATTACATAAAACATATAACACAGAGAATTATACAGCATTACATAAAACATAACACAGCGATTTATGCAGCATTACATAAACACATTTCACTGATATTTCTGCAGCATTACATAAAACATATAACAGAGATTTATACAGCATTACATAAAACATATAACAGAGAATTATGCAGCATTACATAAAACATATAACACAGAGGTTTATGCAGCATTACATAAAACATATAACACATAGATTTATGCAGCATTACATAAAATATATATATAACCAGAGATTTATGCAGCATTACATAAAACATATAACACAGAGATTTATACAGCATTACATAAAACATATAACACAGAGAATTATGCAGCATTACATAAAACATATAACACAGAGGTTTATGCAGCATTACATAAAACATATAACACAGAGGTTTATGCAGCATTACATAAAACATATAACACAGAGGTTTATGCAGCATTACATAAAACATATAACACAGAGGTTTATGCAGCATTACATAAAACATATAACACAGAGGTTTATGCAGCATTACATAAAACATATAACACAGAGGTTTATGCAGCATTACATAAAACATATAACACAGAGATTTATACAGCATTACATAAAACATATAACACAGATTTATACAGCATTACATAAAACATATAACACAGAGGTTTATGCAGCATTACATAAAACATATAACACATAGATTTATGCAGCATTACATAAAACATATAACACAGATTTATGCAGCATTACATAAAATATATAACAGAGATTTATACAGCATTACATAAAACATATAACACAGATATTTATACAGCATTACATAAAACATAACACAGATATTTATACAGCATTACATAAAACATATAACACAGCGATATATGCAGTATTACATAAACACATTTCACTGATATTTCTGCAGCATTGCGTAAAACATATAACACAGAAATTCCCACAGCAATACATAAAACATATACCACATGCATTCCGGCAGCATAACATAAAACACATATCACATGTATTTCTTACTGCATTATGTAAAACATATATCACATACATGTATTCCTACAACATTACATAAAACATAACAGAAATTCCCACAGCTTTACATAAAACATATGAGGAATTCTCACAGCATTACATAAAACGTATACGATAGAGATTCCCACAGCATTATGTAAAACATATACCACAAGAGATGTCCACAGCATTACATAAAACACGTTTCACTGATATTTCTGCAGCATTACATAAAACATATAACAGGAATTCACACAGTATTACATTAAGCATATAACAGGAATTCCTGCAGCATTACATAAAAGATATATCACAGAGATTCTCACAGCATTACATAAAACATAACAGGAATTCCTGCAGTATTACATAAAAGATATATCACAGAGATTCTCACAGCATTACATAAAACATAACAGGAATTCCTGCAGTATTACACAATTTAATGCCAATATATGTTCTCTAGCAGTTTGATTAATTTTGTCTTGAAGCATGATTATCTCGGGGGAAAATACATCAATGGTTTCCCCTTTCTATCGGTTTGTGTATGGTTGACTCCACTATTCTTTGACGAAAATGACAGACCCTGCAAGGCAGCAGGATTGTTTAGTTATGTTAAAAGATTGTTAAAAACAGAGTGTTAAAAAACTTTTATGCTAAAAAGTGACTGTTTAATTATGTCAAAAGAAAGACAAATAGCCAATGAAATTAACATTTCAAGCCACTGCTGACAAGCTGCATACTGTGATGAAAATTATCATTTTCAGATTTACTGGTGGTTACCGTGGCAACAGAGGAGAATGATGGCGTCCACCTATTCATGAGATCCATAAAAAAATATGGATTGGATGTTAAAGTAAGTGAAGCTGTTAACATTTATCGTCATTTTATGTGACTTGTGAAAATATACAAGTTAAAGAGTTTTGCAGTGCTGGTATCTGTTTTCATTAGAATTTTCTGTAAATTATATTAGAGTTTGAAGGGAAATAAAAGCGGCTTTCGTTAATAGACTTCCATACCCACAAAATTTCACTCTCTGAGCAGAGGTATGGTACTGCTAGAATCCGGTCAGATAAAAAAAAACCCACCTGTTGTCAGCTCTAGCACTATAAGAGTTGAGGCAGTTTCTGGTAGTTCAAAACCCAGTCATAGACAATACACTGTAGGGAACTTCTGACCAACTAACCACCCAGCCATAGACTACACACGGTATGGTACACCTGACCAACGAACCAGAACCCAAGCATAGACACATTGTCTTCAAACTTTGTGTCTATAATCACCTGCCCATATAGAATATGACTGGGAATACAGTCATCTACCATCCAGTAGAAGATTCTAGAATTACAATACAGCATGTTCCCCTTGTGTTTCTGGTTTCTGTAAGGGGAGCAGAGAATAGCAACACTGTAACCTTGCATGAATGTCAAAAGAGGCAACTAATACAGTTTGGTGTGAGATTGGCCTCCTCGTTCACTTGAAAACTTTAGCTGTAAAGTTCAACTAATTATGATCAAGTCTACATAGAACTTGACATGATTTGGTTGAGGGTCTATGCTCAATTGGAATATGGAAGGCAAAAGAAGAAAAAGAAAAGCATAAGAACAAGAATGCTTACTCTGCAAAAAAGGATGCTTGTGAAATGGTAATACTGTATGCTTGATTCCTCAGGTGTTTGGTCTTGGGATGACCTGGCATGGAGGAAGTATGCATTCGGTCGGAGGAGGCCAGAAAATTAACATACTCAAGGAAGCGCTGAAGCCGTACAAGAACAGTGACAATCTCATCATTATGTTTACAGACAGGTTAGTAGGCCACAAGGATCCATTGGGTTAATTTGTTAGTTAGTACTCAGATTATTCTCAATGCCTCATCTCATCTTGTTCCTCTTGTAGCTTGTGGTGTCGAGGTGATGCCTATATTTTGAATTGCTAAGATGTCTTGTTCTTTAATATTGCCGGGTCAGTTTCCATTTGGGTCACTCCGTTTATGTTTCATTCTTTCTCTTCAAACAGTATGAAAAATGTTCTGCTGGCTTGCTAAGCAAGTCACAGGTTAAAGACAGGAAAATCTGACCATCATCCATCATCATTCCATCATCATTGGCACCTTGCCGTCTTGACAGATGATAGTTTGTGCTTTAAAAAGGCATAATAACTTTTAACTATGGCGGTAGCGAGTGTGACTGATAAGGCCAATTTGCGCTGTAAATGTCCGTTCACAGTGGGTGCATGTGAACACGTGGTCATTTCCACCATCATGCACCATCTTACGTCTCAAACGCTTGGTGTGTGACTTTTCTGCAATAATTTTCTCCTTTGACTTTATTCCATTTCTGATATTTGCCCTCCATGCAACACGTTCAGCGGCGACTTGCTCCCAATGTGCATTATCAATGCCTGTATCAATCATGTCCCGCTTACACACATCTTTGTATCGTAGTAGAGGCCGACACTGAGATCTCTTACCCATCTGTAATTCACCAAAAAACATATCCTTTGGTATTCTACCATCATCCATCCTCCTAAGATGTCCTATCTATCTAAGTCTACGAAGACTGAGCATGGAATAAACTGTCACACAACCTGATCTTTCCAATACTTCAGTATTTGTGATTTTGTCTTGCCACTTAATACCAAGAATTCTTCGCAGACACCGCATATGAAAGCTGTTTAATTTGTTCTCTTGGTGTGAGTAAGTTGTCCAGGTTTCACTGCCATAGAGAAGAGTACTAAGGACACAGGCTTGATAGACAAGGACTTTTGTTTTGGCAGTAAGCTTCCTGTTCTCCCAGACTCTTTTTCTTAACCTGTTCATTGTTGTTGCTGCCTTACCAATCCGGATGTTGATTTCCTGATCTAGGGATAATTTGCTATTTACCACTGATCCTAGATATGTAAAATGGTCTACTATCTCTAGTTTGGCGTCGTCAATAAAGATTGATGGTACCCCATGTGCACCTTGTGACATAATCTGTGTCTTCTTTTTGCTAATTGTTAAACCAAATTCAGAACAAGCATTGGAGAACGCAGATAGTAGACATTGCAATTCTTCCTCAGAGTGGGTCGTAACTGCAGCATCATCTGCAAAAAGCAACTCGCTGATCAGTACCCTCCTAATTTTGGTCTTAGCCTTCAATCTCTGAGCATTGTAGAGGCCGCCATCTGAGCGTGAGTGAATGTATATACCACCATCCTGATCATGAAATGCATATTTCAGTAGAAGTGAAAAGTATATTCCAAAGAGGGTGGGAGCTAGTACACAACCTTGCTTAACTCCACTCTTGATTTCAAATTCTTCAGAAGTTGCACCATCAAACTTGATTATACCCTTCATGCCTGTGTGGAACGATTCCACAATGGACAGAAGAGTTGGTGGGCAGCCAATCTTCTTTAGTGCCTTGAACAGACCCTCACGACTGACCAAATCAAATGCCTTTGTGAGGTCGATGAAAGCAATAAACAGTGGTTGATTCTGTTCACGGCATTTTCCTTGCATTTGTCGCAATGAGAATATCATATCAGTGGTAGACCGGTTCTGTCGAAAGCCACACTGTGATTCGGGGTAGACTTGATCTCCTAGGACTTGAAGTCTGCGCAGAACAATTCTGGCAAATACTTTTCCAACAATACACAGAAGTGAGATACCCCTATAGTTGTTGCAGTCGCTCCGATTGCCCTTGTTCTTGTACAGTGTTATGATGCTTGAATCTTTGAAATCCTGTGGGACTTGTCCTTCACGCCAGCATAGCTCTATTAGCTGGTGGATCTGTATAGTGAGTGTGTCTTGCCCACTCCTGTTAACCTCTATTGGAATCCCATCCTTACCTGGAGCCTTGCCAGATGCAAGTTCATTTATAGCACACTTAACTTCTGTTATGGTGGGAAGTGTGTCCAGGTGGTCAAGAGTTGGTAGAGCCTCTATGGCGTTGAGGGCATCATCCGCTAGCTTTGGTCTCACTTGAGTAAAGCTCCTAAATAGTGCTCTACCCATCTGTCCATCTGCTGTTTCTTGTCAGTGATGATTTCTCCAGTCAAGGTTTTCAGTGGTGCACTTCTTTTGATCACTGGACCGCAGGCTTTCTTTATTTCCTCATACATGTTTCTTATGTCTCCCTTATCATTTACGATTTGAATGGACTCACATAACTTGATCCAATAATCATTTGCACACTGCCTGGCAGCCTTTTGCACATCCTTCCTAGCTTGCCTAAGCTCACTCAGAGTGTTACGCGTTGGTCTTTCCTTGTTTCTTAAGAGAGCTTTCTTCTTCTTATCAATCAAGGGCTGCAGAGTCTCGCTGTTGGCTGCAAACCAGTCCTGCCTCTTATGATCCACAGTGCCGTAAACCCCTATGGCAGTTTTATAAAGAGTTTCCTTAATTTGACCCCACTTTTCATTTACTGTACAATTTTCTGGTGTATCAGTGAAAGCGTCTTCAAGTTGCTGTTGAAACTGAAAGCACTTTTCAGGATCATGAGTGTTAATAATATTAATCCTGAGGCTAGATTTGTGTTTAGCTGTGTAGATTCTCTTTGGTCTCAGTCTAACCCTTGCAACAACCAAAGAATGATCCGTATCACAGTCAGCACTGTGGTAACTACGAGTCAATGATATATGGTTCAGATGTTGTCTCCGTGTGATGATGAAGTCCAGCTGGTGCCAATGGCCGGATCTTGGATGTTTCCATGTGACCTTATGCATCTCTTTTGTTTTAAAAAAGGAGTTTGTAATACATAGGTCATTACTGGTGCAATGCTCCAGCAGCCTTTGCCCATTTTCATTCATGCGACCGATGTTGTATTTTCCAAGGCACACTGGCCATGAACTCGAGTCCTTGCCCACACGAGCATTGAAATCACCGAGCATATAAATGTAGTCAGATTTTGGAACTGCCTTGATCACGGAGTCTAACTCCTCATAGAACGAATCCTTCACATCATCAGAGGAATCGAGTGTCGGTGCATATGCAGTAATAATGGTGGCAAACCCACAAGAGGTTGCCAAGCGCAGGGATAATAGTCTTTCATTTCCTCCTGCTGGAATTTCAATCATTCCCAGTAGCGAATTCTTCACTGCAAAGCCCACACCGTGTTGCCTTTTTTCTGCCTGCCCTCTACCCTTCCAGAAAAAGGTGTAGTTGTTTTCCCTGAGTGACCCTTCCTCAGCGAGGCGAGTCTCCTGCAGGCCAGCAATATCAATGTTTAGACGATTGAGTTCGGCATCAATCACAGCCGTTTTTCTCACATCGTCAATATTGGTCAAGTCAGTGGAAAATCCTGGACACATGGTTCTCACGTTCCAGGTTGCAAGCCGTAGCTTGAGGTTTCTATTTTTATTTTTGTTTGTACCTGGTGCATTGGTTTTACAGCCTGCGATTCAGATTTTGTCCTAGCCCCAAGCACCCATTGAAGCAGGCAGGCTGTGGCGGATCAGCACCCAATTGGCTGGGGGCTGCCCAGCTTGAGGCGGGCGGTAGCTGATCAGTGACACCTATAGGGTCTCCCACCGTCAGAGGCAACGCGTGGCGCCCCATGTCTACGCCAACTGACAAGGACTTATAACCCGTAACAGTTGCCTCTCGCTTTGATTCCGAGACCAGTTAAGACCAGGGATGGAGTTATTGCCTCTCCATAGCACAAAGCCTGGGCTAAAATATAGAGATCATGTGTTGCCCATGCAGCATGATCCCTCTCTCGGCCTGCCTAGTTTACTCCAGAGGAAAGGTAACACCCCTACATCTGGAACAAGACAAGCTGCAGAAGCTGCCGGATCAGCAAAGCAATGCTCTAACTGTCCGCCTGTCGGAGCTTCGATCCTAGACCAGTCGCCAACCAAGGCTTAGGGCCTGGTCTGCCCTGCCATGACATTTTGTCTTTAGCTTGCATTTCCTCGCACCAGGGTAAGGCTTGTACCCTCCCAATTGCGCTCTTCCGCCCGAAGCCGTTGGCACAATGTGGGGTGTCGGGTTTGGTAAGCGCCGCCCAACGTTCAGCGCTAACAGAAACCAGGTAGTACCGTCTACTGTTATACGGTAGCTCAGTCATATCTGACTAAGATCTGACCAAGGGGAGTCCATTCCCCCTGGCAGGCCATGAGTTTGTGGTCATGGTTTCCCAGTTACCACACATGAAGTTAGGGCTGTCTTGTGTAGTCCGCAGGTCATCGGCAGGCTACTAATTTTTGCTTTTCATCCTCCTTAGAGAGACTATCCGATTCTATCTCTCCTGGCTGCAGGGCCAGGTGTAGTCCACACCTTGTAGACCCTCACTGTACATCAAACTATTCAGTCCATAAGTGCTTGGATTCCCTCTTCAGTATCTCCCTCAGCATTTAGCATCTGATGACACGAGTTTCTGTGTTGGTAGACTTTTCTTCTCTGGCCACCTTTAAAGTGTTCTTGTCTGCCTTCATCCCTTTTGACTTGATGATCACACAGTCTTGTCATGGTTGCAGATTCACAGTCACCACTTCCATTCTTTTAATCGCCTTATGTCCCTGAGGACATTCACTGTTTTAACCATGTCCATTGTTGGTCTGTTGTCTACAGCCTGCTCCACAAGCCTATCAGCTTGTTCGTTTATTTTTACACCCACATGGCCTCACACAAAAACAGTCATATTAAATTTATGATGTCCCCTCTAAGATGATAGTTTACATTACTGGTATATTATTTCTTCATCAGTTATGACGTTGTGTTTACCGATGGAAAAGATGCCATCTTGGAGAAGTTTTTCAAATTTCAGTCAAAGCTGGTGTTTGCAGCAGAAGATACTTGCTGGCCGGATAGATCTTTAGCGGTAAGTTCTCTTTAAATTGTAGAGAACATGTGTTATCCATGCAGCATGATCCCTATCTTGGCCTGTCTAGTTTACTCCAGAGGAAAGGTAATACCAATACATCTGGAACAAGACCAGCTGTAGAAGCTGCCGGAAAGCTAACTGTCCGCCTATCAGAGCTTCATACCTAGACCAGTTGCCAATCAAAGCTTAGGGCCTGATCTGCCCTGCCACAACATTTAGTCTTTAGGTTGCATTTCCTCGCACCAGCATAAGGCTTGTACCGTCTATACCAGTGGTTCTCAACCTTTTTTGGGCCGTGCCCCCCCACCCCCCCCCCCCCCCCTTTCGCTATATTTTCAGAACGTCATTCCCCCCCTTTCGTATTTCCTACCTAAGAATTTGGCCCGTGCCCCCCTTCACCATATTTTCAGAACGTCATTCCCCATTTTCGTATTTCCTACCTAAAAATCCCACCCCGCCCCTTCACAGTATCCGTAATACCCCACCTGTTGAGAACCACTGGTCTATACCATCAAGGCATACTATTTAAATAAATTGATCAGGCTTCCAAAGTTGATCCAGTCTAAAATGAGCACCAGGAAATTTTCAGGGAAGTAAAGGCAAAAGGTGTGATATTGACCACATCACTCATCGAGCTCCTATTGGTCTATAAAACACGGAGCTGGCACCATATGCTCAATACCCTCTAGAAAAGGGCTTTTTACTTCGGATATGTCCCTGGGTGCTCTGATCTTCTCAGCGTTAAATCTATTAATGTACAGCAGCTTACTGTGCCTGTTTGCTGTTGATTGATTGAGCTTCATCGTGCACTTGGTGTGCTGCTCATTTCTGGCCACTTTTTAATTGAAGAGGACCTTTTCTTTCTTTCTTTCTTTCTTTCTTTCTTTCTTTCTTTCTTTCTTTCTTTCTTTCTTTCTTTCTTTCTTTGCCAGGTTTGCCATGCCTGTATACATTTACCAAGGGATTAAAACAAACACTGTTCCTCATCTATGCTCACACTTTGATAACTTTATGTTCCTTGTATTTAATGATGACATAATTTAATTACATCTTCCTATAGGAAAAGTATCCCGTGGTTAAGGAGACAGAGAAACGGTTTCTAAATTCAGGAGGTAAGTCTGTTAAGATGGGCTTTCACTGAGTCAATTTCAAGTTGAATATATACCATTAGAGTCGGATATACACAGATAGTTTATTGGGGAATCTTACCAGGCTCTTATTTGCAGCAACATAAATTTATTGAATTAGATTAGAAAAGCCATCAAACTCCTGAAGGATGGGAAAGCTACAAGTCCAGTTGATATCCCACCAGAAGCTGTTAAAGTTAGTATAAAAATGTACACTGAATTAATGGCACAAATAATTTAGCAGAGTCTGAGAGACTAAAGGAATACCAGCAGACTGGATAGTAGGATATCTATGGATTACACATATTAATAGAGCAAAGCATGGGCATGAATTTGCCATTTTATATTAGATTTGTGGATTAAGATAAGGTCTTTCACAGTATTGAAAGGGAATCTCTTTGGAAATTGATGAGGCACTATAGGCTCCCAAAGAAGATTAATAAAGACAACATATAAAGCATGAAATACAGAGTTCTTCATGAAGGAAAACTAACAGATACATTTGAAATAAGAATAGGAGTGTGATAGGAATGCCCTTTGTCATCTGTTTTATTTATACTGGATTGTGGAAAATCAACCACTGTTTATTGCCTTGATTGACCTCACAAAGGCATTTGATTTGGTCTGTCATGAGGGTCTGTTCATGGCACTAAAAAAGATTGGCTGCCTACCAACTCTTCTGTCCTTTGTGGAATCGTTCCACACAGGCATGAAGGGTACAATCAAGTTTCTTCCTCTTCTTCTTCGTTCATCTGGAGTTTGTTTTTTTTTGGATGTGATTGCGTTGTGCCTGTTTACAGCAGAGCTGCATTCTTGCGCCGTTAGGCCGACACATCCGACTTCTGCGGGCATTTGTTGACCGGGTTAACCTTCCCGGGGGTTTCTTAGGACGTTTGACTCTCACTGGTGTGGTGTTATCTCCCATCCTACTGGCCCATATAGAACAGTCAAAGACATCCTGGTCAGCCCTCAAGGGAAGGCAGGGGCAGACCATGGGCATTCCCCGCCATCCAAGGAGGCTTCCATAATTGCAGAGCCAACACACAGCGCTCTGGTACTGGGCTCACCCAAGGAATCGTCACGTCCTGCACATGGCTGCTTAGCCTCACTTCCGTATATTGGGCCTTCCGTTCACCATAGGCTGTTCTTCCGGAAACCAGAAGAATGCAGTGTGCAGATGACATCCACACAGTGAGCTTTCGACTCGGACTTTCCGCGCAATGGATTTGCTATCCGAGCAATATTCCATTTCGTGCCACTAGGACACTTTTTCCACCTTTTATGAAGCTCACACAGTGAGCTTTTGATTCGGACTTTCCACGTAATGGATTTGCTATCCGAGCAATATTCCATTTCATGCCTCTGGGAGGCTTTTGTAACCGACATACCTGTGGTATGAAGTGTGGCAGTCTGAATACTTCTTCATACACCTTTAAATGTCAACCTGTATGTAGTTAAAGTAAGCTGCGGTCAACTTGAGCTTGTTGATATCTCCATAGAGCTTGTCCTCAAATGAAGCAGGTGTGGGCCAAAATATCTTTCTCTGTTCTGCATATATTGGGCAATCCTGCAGCAAATGTTTTGCTGTCATTTTTCCAGTTCGACAATTACATTCATCGGTATCTCCTATTTTTAGTTTATTGAACAAGTGGTATTTCAGCCTGTTATGTCCTGTGCGGAGTCTGAAGATTGCTACTTGTTCTCTTCGGTCGAGTTTGTAATATGCATCATCCTTCTGATGGCCTGGATGCTCTGATTCCCATTTGGTTTTATAGGTGCTTTTTATCAACCTCTTTGCCTCATTGTAAGTTATGTCTATGTCAGGCTGTGGTAGTCGTCCGCCCTCTTTTGCCAGTCTGTCAGCCTCTTCATTTCCAGGTATACTGCAATGTGATGGGATCCACTGTATTACAACTTTTTTGGATTTCTGGCTTAGACCATGGAGTGCTGCTCTTAGGTCAGCTATTTCTGTGCTGTTATTGCTCTTCAGTATTGAGACAGCTGACTTTGCATCTGTGAAGATAGCTATTTGCTTCTCTTTATTTTCCTCCATCAAGAGCATTTCTGCTGCAGTTTTCAGAGCCTCTACCTCTGCTTTGAAGTTACTTGAAAACTTTCCAGTTGCCACTGAATGTGTTTTTTTCACTCCATTTTTTAAATTTAGGAGAATTCCTCCTCCTCCATTCTCTATTGAATTTTTGGCTGATCCATCTGTATATGCATGGGTCCAATTGCTGCTTGGGTAATGTTCTTTTATGTAGTTTAGGGTTATTTCTCTTCTTTCGGTTTCATGCTGAGTGTTCTTTTTCTCAATACCAGGAATGTTTTCTATCATCTCAGGCAGTTGCTGCTGTCTCCAAGCTGGGAAGTTGTGTGCATAGTAAATGGGCTTGACTGTTGATATGTTAAGTATGGGATCTGCCCTAATCTTTCGTTTTGCAGTTTCTACAAAGTTGCTACGCTTCAGTCTTCCTTTTCCAAAACCATTAAACCTGTTATACATAGGGTGGTCTGTCAATCTTCTAAATTTTTCTGCTTGTTGCTGGGCTCTGCTATCTCTTCTGTCCTGCATTGGTTGTAAACAAGTGATCTTTTCTAGTTCATTAATAGGCGTTGTCTTCAGGCTTCCAGTTATGATTCGCATTCCTTGGTTTTGGACTCTACTTATTTTGTTAAAGTTTGACTTAGCTGCTGTTGCCCAAGCTGCAATGCCATATTCCAGTACTGGCCTCACCCGTCCAGTATATAGCTTCTTGAGAACTTTCTCATCTGCTCCCCACGTTGTACCAGCAAGCTTTTTCATGATTGCCATTCTTTGCCTTGCTCTTGTTCGATTTTTCTCAACCTGTGTTTTCCATGTCAGGCGACGATCAAAGGTGACTCCGAGATAGTTTGGATTTTCTTCATGGCGCAATATTTTTCCATTCAATACCAGCTTAGGTTGCTGAGTTTTATTTGAGAGGGAGAACACTGTGCATGTTGTTTTCTCCTCACTTATCTTCACTAGCCATGATTTTGACCAGTCCTCTAGTGCTAATAGGGCTTGCTGTATTCTGCTGTTAGCTGTACTAATATATTCTTCAGATGTCCATATGGCTAGGTCATCTGCAAAGGATGATGTGTGTACTCTGGCTGGAAAATTTTCCGTGATGTCGTTTATATATGCTAGGAATAATGTTGGTGAAAGAACTCCTCCTTGGGGGACACCTTGCTCCAACAGCATCATTTTGCTGGTTTGTCCTTGTACTTTTGTCCTGGCAGTTCTGTTCTCAAGGTAGTGGCTGATCCATTTGTACATTTTCCCACAAACATGCATTTTTTGCAGTTTTACTTTCAGTCCTTCCTTCCATACTTTATCAAATGCTTTTTCTAAATCTATCCAGACCGCTAGTGTGTGCGTTTTCTCTTGGAAGGCATCCTCTATTTCCTGAGCTATATAGGTTATTTGATCTTCAGTGGATCTGTACTTTCTGAATCCTGCTTGGTGTGGTGTTAAGAGTTTGTTTTCTTCCAGATGCCATGTTAGCCTGCCATTGATAATGCGTTCCATTAATTTTCCTACACAGCTAAGTAGACTGATAGGTCGATAGCCATTTGGTTCTTCCAGGTCTTTTCCTTTCTTTGGGACTGGTATTAGTATAGCTTCCTTCCATGCCTGTGGGACTATTCCCTTCCAGCTGTAATTTAGGACTGCTAGTAGTTTCTTTTTTGCCTTTGTCCCTAGTCCTATTAGCATTTCATTTGTGATTCCATCCTTTCCTGGTGATTTCTTCTTTTTTAGGGTATTCATTGCCTGTTCCATTTCTTCCATTGTTAGATTTGCCATCATATATTCTGCTGCTGTCTCTGTATTACTATGATGTATCTGTTTATCTTTGATTGCTTTCTTCTGTTCGGTTGTAATATCAATGTGGTTTGCACTGGCATAGTGTTCCATTAGTGCATTTGCAGCCTTTTTTCCTGTAAGCAAGGCATTTCCTTGTTTAATTGTTATTTGTTTGTTTCTAGGTCCTTCATTGTTCATGGCTTTCACTAGTTTCCATAGTTTATTTCCATCCCTGTCAAAATTCAGGTTTTCTGTTTTTTCCCTCCAACAATCTCTTGTTGTTTGATTTACTGTTCTTTTATATTTTGCTGAGATGGCTTTGAGAGAGATGTTCGCTTCAATTGTTTGTTCTCTCTCTGCTGTCTTCCTGGCATCTTCAACTTTGTCCTCAAAACTTTGTAGTTCTTCAGTCCAGTATGGTTTGTAATTTTTCCTCGCTCCTCTTGGAATGGACTCAGTGGCTGCCTGTATTATTGCTCTGTTTAGACTTTCCACCGTTTGCTTCATGTTGCCATATCGTGTATTTATGTTTTCACAATATTTGTCTGTTAGTGTGGCAAATCTGTCCCAATCTTCTTGTTTGTAATTCCAGCGGGCAAGGGATTTTGCTCCTGTGGAACATACTCCATATTCATTACAAGCTTGATTGGTCTGTGGTCACTACCTGCTAATTGGTCCAGCACATGGCGGTCGATTTTGTGGAGGATGTCTCCTGTGCAGAAAGCTAAGTCTGGAGTAGAAGTGGTAATCCATCTTCTGGAGTAGAAGCTCGGTGTGTCATCAGCTTTGTTGAGTAGATGGAGATTTGAGTCTATTTCCCAGTCCTCCACTTCATCTCTTCTTTTGTCAGTATCTGGGTATCCCCATCTTTCTGAACGGCTATTAAAGTCTCCGACAATAATGCAATTTGTGTCAGTTATTTTCATGTTTGAGAGTGTAAGATCCTTATCTGCTGGGCTATAAAGATTGTAAATTCTTATTTTCACGTCCTTTATCATTATATCAACACCTATAATTTCTGTTTGGTTGTCAGAGATCACAGATACTTCGCTGCAAGGTATTGTATTTCGTGTAAGTATTAGAACTCCTCCTTTATGTCCTTCGCGGTCGAAACGTGTGGCCTGATATCCCCTGACTGAAAATTTGCGCTTGGCGTTGAGGTGTGTCTCTTGAATGCATGCCACATCTATTCTATCTTTACAATCAAGTTTGATAGTGCAACTTCAGAAGAGTTTGAAATCAAGAGTGGAGTTAAGCAAGGTTGTGTGCTAGCTCTCACCCTCTTTGGGATATACTTTTCACTTCTACTGAAATATGCCTTTCGTGATCAGGATTGTGGTATATACATTCACTCACACTCAGATGGCAGCCTCTACAATGCTCAGAGATTGAAAGCCAAGACCAAAATTAGGAGGGTACTGATCAGAGAGTTGCTTTTTGCAGATGATGCTGCAGTTACGACCCACTCTGAGGAAGAATTACAATGTCTACTATCTGCATTCTCCAATTCTTGTTCTGAATTTGGTTTAACTATTAGCAAAAAGAAGACACAGATTATGTCACAAGGTGCACATGGGGTACATCAATCTTTATTGACGACGCCGAACTAGAGATGGTTGACCATTTTACATATCTAGGATCAGTGGTAAATAGCAAATTATCCCTAGATCAGGAAATCAACATCCGGATTGGTAAGGCAGCAACAACAATGAACAGGTTAAGAAAGAGTCTGGGAGAACAGGAAGCTTACTGCCAAAACAAAAGTCCTTGTCTATCAAGCCTGTGTCCTTAGTACTCTTCTTTATGGCAGTGAAGTCTGGACAACTTACTCACACCAAGAGAAACGTTTAAACAGCTTTCATATGCGGTGACTGAGAAGAATTCTTGGTATTAAGTGGCAAGAAAAAATCACAAATACTGAAGTATTGGAAAGATCAGGTTGTGTGATGGTTTATTCCGTGCTCAGTCTTCGTAGACTTAGATCGATAGGACATCTTAGAAGGATGGATGATGGTAGAATACCAAAAAAAAATGTTTGCATATCCTTTACAGGACATCACTGTCAACATCAGCATCTTTCAGCTGATTGTTGATTTCTTGGCAAGATCACGCTCAGTCGTTTTGCCACTGCTTTCTGAGCTGCTGGCTCACATACCCCGTAAGTTACCGACGCGATTCGAGCCACTGCTGATTCTTACCATTGTCACGTTACCTACGAGAGTATACGAGATTACGGATAAATGTCGCTAACCTCTAGGCCAGGAAGCCGGCAGAATACCAAAGGACATCTTTTTTGGTGAGTTACAGATGGGTAAGAGATCTCAGGGTCGGCCTCTACTATGATACAAAGATGTATGTAAGCAGGACATGATTGATACAGGCATTGATAATGCACATTGGGAGCAAGTCGCTGCTGAACGTATTGCATAGAAAGCAAATATCAGAAATGGAATAAAGACAAAGGAGATAATGAGAGTGTGAGACTTAAGATGGTGCTTGAGGGTGGAAATGACCATGTGTTCACATGCATCTTTTGTGGGTGAACATTTACAGCGCAAATTGGCCTTATCAGTCATATTTGCTACTGTCATGGGTTGTAGTTATTATGCCTTTTTGCAGCACAATGAAACAACTATAGTCTGTTAAGACGGTAAAGTGCCAATGTATGGATTATGGGAGCCATAACTGTCATCAGAAATGGTGAACCCTCATGTAAGGAGATGGAATCATCCACATATTTATTTTGGAATATAGACAAAGATGGGACAATGGATTGAGATGTAAAAATACACATTCAAATGGCAAAAGAAGCTTTTATAGCAGTTGGCAAGAGGAGCCTTTATAGCAGTAGGGCATTCTTCCTTGGTGACTCAATAAGTATGCTTAGGAAGATAGAAATGGGATGGATCCGAAGACAGTGGTTGGTGTCTGTAGGACGGATATAAGCGGGTAAGGCTACTGCGGCGGGTGGACGAGCTGATATTCTGAATTCTCTACAAGTCGTTTGCGAGAACCGAGTGATGGCTGTGAATGTCACCCATGGTCATACCGCGAGAACAAGTTAAAAAATGTGTGGCCAAACAAGAACACTAGCAGGAAGCCAAAGAAGAGTAATAAACCAACACAGAACTGGTGTTGTGAGCCACTACACGCTGCAGGATTTACTGAGGAGGCGATCCTAGCACTTATGGACTGAATGGTTCGATGTGCAATGAGGATGATCTGTCAGCTAACTGACCGACCGACCGACCGACTGACCGACTGGCAGTTGGAGAAGTCAGGAAGTCAAATTAATTTCTAGTACCAAATGTAGAATAGTTAACTCTAATATCACGTCACCCCCGGGAAGGTTAACCCGGTCAAGAAATGCCCACAGAAGTCGGATGTGTCAGCCTAATGGTGCAAGAATGCATCTCTGCTGTAAAAGGCACAACACAATCATGTCCGAAGAAACTCTCTGGATGAAAACAGAAGAAGAAGATATCACGTCTATGTAGCTGTATGTTAGAAACATGGAGAACAACTAAAACAATTACTAACAAACATTCATTGTAAACTGCTGCCTGTGCAGAATAGCACTAAAATTATATGGCAGAATCACTAATGTGGAGTCTACAGAAAGAAATAAACACATTATAGAAGATAGTTTGTTAGTTAGTCGCTAACAGTGTCCCTTGCCATCAGGTGAACCCACTCCTACTTCAGAGGTACTTGTAATTTACATCCCCAAGTCAAGGAAGACAGGTCAACATTTTAGACCGGTGTAGGGGTTGAACCCCTTACCTCAGCATCATCACACCAGACATTTAAGAACATGTATTCTTATCCATTCGGTCATGCTGACCTCTACAGGATCTGAAAATCAGAGAAGACTGACACATAAACTGTATCATGTTTCGGAAGCTGAAATACTTTGAATGCGAGGCAGACAGCTGATCAGAATTACACCAGAGAGAGTTGGAGATTGATCGCTATTGTCTGCTCCAGAACAGGACATTTTAAGAAGAAAAAAAAAGAGGCTGTAAACAGACACATAAGTCTTAAAAGTCAAGAGAATCATCTTCATTGCACCAGGTTTTATCCCATATGGCTCGGTCTCTTTCCGCAGGGTGGCCTGTCGAAAGCATCGCACAAAGCACAAACTCTGCAGCCCCTGCAACGATCCCCAGGAGTCTCAGAGAAAAATGCACTCATGAACCGAAAGACTTACCCTGGAATCAAACCCAAAATCTTTAGAGCGATGAGGCAAACGGCTTGACCACTTCGCCACGGAAACTCCCAAAAACAGACACACACACAACCAACAGACAAACAAAGAAGAAGGAAAAGAACCAACATGTACAGTTGACTGTGAACACTCAAACTGTATGAAACAACGCTGCAACTTTGTTGTTCTCTTGTCTCTCCTAGGTTTCATTGGTTATGCCAGGGAGGTCTACGAACTGGTCAACTACCAACCAGTCAAAGATGGTGATGATGACCAGTTGTACTACACCCTTCTCTACCTCAACCGGGCACTCAGGGTCAGAGTGTTTGCCAGTTTGCCATTTATTTTACTGTTTGCATTGTTGATATATGTTTTGGCTTAGTTTATCAGCCAGCACTGAGTCTTGGGGGCAGTGAACACATTTCACAGTTCTCAGGATACACTGAGTCGAAGGTTTGAAATCAACCAAGCGATTTGGAAGTAGACCGCCTTGCATTGACTTTGATGGTATCAGCGAATATCGTTCAAAAAGCTATGGCAAACTACTGAACATTAAAATGTTCAAGTTAATCACAAACAGACAAAAAATGCTGGGTTTGATTATGACGTCTTGTAAAGGACAGTGCAACTAACTTTGGTTTATCATTATTTCATGAGCTGCGTTGCACTGTTTCTTCAAGCCTGTGGCTCAGTACATATGATTTTTCAGGTTTGCATTTCCTAGCCTTTGACTGTCCCCAGTCTACCTACAGGGCAGAAGGTTTGTGTATCACTTTGTCTGGTTCCTATCCCTTGACCTGTGCGACATGGAAGACCCTACCAAAAGCTGCGTAACTCTTCCAGTTTAATATGGCAGTTGGGCTGTTGAATTATTTAGGCCTCTGGAGTGTTTTTGCAACTGTTTTCTTATGCATTTTCCTCATGTAGGACTGGTAGTACACGCTGTCACCCATTTACTAAATTCAGTGCATGGAGGGACATTATGAGCTGTGAATTTCATGTGAAATGCTTTCACATCTGTCCGCAATTGTTTGTATTGTGAAATATGTGTTCAAAAATGGCGGATGGCCATTTGCGGAGCTAGCTTGTTTTTCCTTATTCAGTAATGTATGTGAAACTGCTGGTTTTCTAGTGACTGCCGCTTCCATCGACAATGAACTGTAATTTTAGTGGCAGGCTGTTGTGTTGGCATTCTTGCCGCGGCCTGTGCGTGCTGTTGGTTTGATCACTTGGGTAGTGCCTAGTCTTCTCGGCTGACAAACAGGAGGTCCTGAGTTCAAGTTATGCATGTTAAAAATCTCGCAGTATTTGGAAATCACAAAAAAAAAAAAAAGGCTGTAAGCCCCTCATTATCATCTCATCTCATCATTTCATCTCATCATCTCATGCCATCTCATCTCATCTCGTCTCATCTTGTACCTTGTGATGTCAAGGTGAAGCATAACAGTGGGAGAGTGCCCATTATTGAGCTTCATATATTGAGATTCCCATGGACTCTGTTACTCTCTCTGTCCATTATTTACATGGTCAGCCTCTTCTTCTGGCTCCATGAGGTCCGTATATCATGAGATCTACTGTCAGTTGGTAGGCTAGTTGTATGGGCGAAACATGTAACTTGCTGTTTTTCTAATGGAATCTAGTGGTGCTGTAACCCCCGCTTTAGTCCTGATTTCATCATTTCTGATTTTCCCTCTTCTTGATACATTGAGTATTTTTCTCAGGAATATCATTTGCCTTGGCAAAATTATGAGAAAAGACAACCTACTTCTGGATCAGTAGATCTATACCTTGGATGGATTCTGTCTAGAGGAAAACAACCTTAAATAAATGCATGCTGTTGTCTGCCACCCTGTCCCTTGAAGTGCTTAACTAAGCATGACACACTCCCTGTGAAAGAAGAACTCTCCCTGCGAAAGAGGAACACTCCCTGCAAAAGAGGAATAAAGATGGGGATGTCTAGTAAAAGTAGTAGTTAGTTTCAAGTTCACCCTATCCCCACATGTCTGTTGGTGAAATGAAGTTGATGCCATATGTGTCTGTGTTCATGACTGCAGTAATTTAGACTGTTTACTCTGAGATTCCAGTCCATCCAAGCTAAAATGTGTACCAAGAAATCTGTTGGGAAATCAAGGCAGCTGGTGGGGTACTGGCTACATCACCCACCAAGAGACGATTGGTCTATACAATATGAGTCTAGCACCATATACCCATGGCGTGTCAAAGGGACCTTTACTTACTTGTTACTTAATATTTGTGGATGTGTTTACTCGCTTTGAACTCAAGCATAGTCCATACATGTGCTACGACTTCTAGTGCACTGGACTGATATTTGCGTGTGGATTAGCTTTCCTTATTACCTGTGTCCCTCGCCCTTCTCCGACTTCTGAGGTACTTGTAATTTACGCCCCTAAGTCAAGGAGGAGAAGTCAAAATTTTAGTCCAACTGACCGGTGTAGGGGTTGAACTCACTACTTCAGCATCAGCACACTGGAAGTTTAAGCGCTCTTATCCAATCTTCTATTTAAGATGACAATTAGCAGACAAGTGAGGAATTATGTGGAAGCTGCTGTGATGTGGTTTTTATACAAGAATGATAACAGCTGTGCACGGGTAGAAAGAGCAATGAAGGTATCTTGAAAGAATTTAACTCACAAAGAGAACTGGTTACTCACATCAGAAGAAGACAGTCCACATTCTTTGGGTGTTTCATGAGTATTTAATCACAACAGGAAAGTTGGAGGTTGAGGAAAGACAGAGGGAGACAAGAGAGAAGATGCTGGACATTTTGACATCATGGCATGGAGGAACATCAGTATTAGAAATGACTGACAGCACAAGAGAGAAAGGCCATGGACAGACGTGATCACAAACACCACACACATGAGACAAATATAATATTATAGTGTTAGTTTGTCCTTCACATGTGTGCAGATGCTTATGTCTGTTAATATTCTCTGTTTTCAGCATGAATTGAACATGAAACTGGATTCAAGAGCAGAAATTTTCCAGAATCTCAACTTTGCATTAGGTGAGCAAGAATATTTGACAACAGGGTCTGGTAGACAAAGGTGACTTATGAATGAGAATGCAGCACTTATGGAGATGTTTTGTACTCTTGCGTCTTTCATCTACCTGCGGAGCATAGGCCCACAATCAACTCATGCCAAGCCCTTTATAGACTTGTTCATGATTAGCTGAGCTTTGTAGCTCAGGTTTTCTACAAGATGAAGCAGCCAGTCTCATGCTAACCCTCTTTAGTTGGTAACTTATACTGTAACTGTTCTTTGGTTTCTGAGACGAATGGTGTTCTTTAGTTATGTATTATGTCACAAGACATAACGTTTTCTACAAGGTAAGGTAGCCAAATGTCAGAGTCCCAAAAGGGTACGATGATGCAGTGACATCGTTCGC